>CABHPP010000979.1:108618-125260 GCA_902168425.1 Peromyscus attwateri
AAAAAAAAAAAAAAAAAAAAAAAAAAAAAAAAAAAGAATTAGGATTTTCATGCGTTGATATAGGGAAGTCTTAAAGATGTGACACGGAGTGAAAACATTAATGTTGTGTGTGTGAATCTGACATCTGTGAGAAGGAAGCTGATAAGTGTGTAGCTGTGGGCGAGCCACTCACAGGACTGAAGATGAAGGAGTCTCCTGTGGATGAGAGTGGGCAGGAGACTTCTTCCTTTGGAACTTTTGGCTTTCAAACTGACTAAATGTGCCATTCTGCAGTGAAGACGCCAGTGCTTTAAAAACTGTTCTCTCTCAGAAGTACATTTTCACCACCAGGTGTGGACTGTGTCAGGATCGTATCCATAGCCTCAGCACTGAGCCCAGGACAGAGCATGGAGGGCTGGCTCAGCAAGAGCCACCGACTGCTGTGCATTAAGCTTGCTTGACAGAAGGGCAAAGGCTCCGAGTTAGTGCTTAGTAGAGTTCTTTGTGTGATAGAAGGCAGCACCATTTGTGAAGAGGACATGGCAGAAGGAAAAAACAAAATGAGAAAGCAAGGAGATGGGAAGCTGGGGCAAATCCGGATTCTAGACAGAGGGCCCTCATTCTCTAGAGCGTTAGAGAGCTGGCCAAAGAAGGTTGGGTAGAGAGACTGAAGACCGCGAGGGAAAGACAGAAGCAGACAGAGGTGGGGAATGCAGGTTTCAAGCAGAGTCAGTTGCTTTTCCATAAAAAAATAAAATAAAAATAAAGGTGATCAAAAAAATAAAGGTGATTTAAGATTTATTTGGTTTTAAGTAAGCCGTTTTGTTGTGTGGTCTTTTTTAAACTGGTTGCAGATCTTAAGTCTTTATTTCATGCTTTCCTTTAAATATTTGACACTGTTTTCATCTCCAGGGTTCAAAGTAGCCAGGCCACATAGACTCATTTGAATTAGAAGTGGTTAACGCTTGTTAGATCCCATGGCTTAGAGAGCTAACTTGGCTCTGTGTGGGGTCTCCAAGGACATGTAAAACTCATATGGACACTGGGGACCCACTTGAGTGTTGCCTGTTTTTAACTGACCCACAGAGTGTGGGCACCAATCTTTTAAAATCCTCCCCCGCCCCCCGCCAAGGATAGCTAAGCTGTAACAAAATTTAAGAGAATTTTTCTTCTCTTAAATCATATTTTTCAGCCTTCATGTGGAGGAAAACCATTTTCAAAATCAAATGAGTGCAGAATATATTTAAATAGTTTTTCTAGTGAAGACTGTAAAAACAAAATGCCATAACCATTGGATCTTTTTCCTGTGGGAGGGTAGCCTACAAGGCATTCTCTTTACTCATGTTATAAGAAGCCTTCACTTGCTTTATATTAATGATCACAGATACAGATGACACAGAAGGAAGTCACCAAAACAAGGACAGTTTGTGACTGGTGCCCAAGTCCCCCCACTGCTGTTCAGAAAGACTTTTAGGTTGCTCACTTTGTTTGCTCCAGAACGGTTGTCAGGAAATTGGAAATTATTCACATGATCAACCACAGCACGGTGGAGACTTTGCTTTACATAACACAGGCAGCCATGATGCCTTTGTATCCTCACACGCTGGCAATGACAATAGTTAACAGTAACTACAGGCCATAATATGAACTGGCCTTAGTAACATATCATCAAATGCCAAAAGAAGTCCCAGAAGAATTACACAGCTTGATGCTCTCTTTAAAACATATTTTTTTCCAAACAAAGCTGCATAGTATTTTACTTACACACACACACACACACACACACACACACACACACACACACACACCATGAAACTATGGAAGAAAGCAAAAGAAAGCTACTAATGGAATTCAAGATGGCCATTGCCTCTGGAAAAGGGGTGAGGAGAGAGGTGGTTAGTGGCACACAGGCAGGTTAGAGGGAGTCCTTGTTTATGTTCCAGCCTTGTGTCTGAGGCACACAATTTTTGGCATTCATCATAGTATTAAGATAAAAGTATTTGAAACTAAACCAGAAGTGGGGGATATCAACCAAAATAAAACACGAATGAAAATTCCATAAGAAAATACATCACTTTGTATGTTAGTTAAAGAAAAAACCCAAATATCCATGTTAATGCCTATGTCCCAAACACAAATAAAATGAATGGGACCTGAATCATGCAATGCAAGTGTTTAGGGCATGCTTGCTGAGAAATGCTAAGGATTTCTGTGGGCTCTTCCTTGATGAGCAAACGTACTCATATTTAAAAATACTTTAAATAAGCTTTTCTATGGATGGTGGAGGTTAATGTACTAATGACTTGTGTTTCCAGCTAACCTATTGCCTGAGACTGAAGTTGTGATTGTATTGATGCAGAAACATCCTCAGCTTGTCAATCCGACGAGACTTTGATTCTTGGAATAGCTTTGGCTCTGAGCATCTCTGTAATGCCTGTGAGTAAATTCAATTCTCCAGAGCAGTCACAAGTGAAAGACTCCCTGGAGACTTCCCCCAGCCTCACCCATCACTCAATGGCTCTCCCAGTGGAAATAGTACAACCTATCCCCACTTGTTCCCAAGGGAGACTCTTACTCCATAAGAAGAGCTTATATGTGTCTCCTGTCTACCTCAAAAACACCCTGAAGAATGTTAGACAACCATAGATGATTCTAAAAAGATGAAAATGTGGTTCCAACATGAGGCATGCACATAAGAATGTGCCCAAAGTACATGCAGATTGTTTAATATTAATACCCATGCATGACTCTTAATGTTTGCATACTGCTTTTAATTTGTACCAATCTGTACTGATAGTTATGACAATTGTTGCCTTTTTGCTTACAGGAGTGGCATAGATTTGCCTTTTAAAAACCCAACTTTTTTTTAATGCAGTTTTAAAAATTTGAAAATAGTCTCAAGCACAGGTGTGAATTTAAAGCCATCAAAGGTTATGAAGGGAATATGTGAATAGCTTAATGTGGAAAGAATTCATTCCAGCATGAGTTCAAGACTGTCTCATTGACCACCACCACCCCAGAAAAGGGACTCTGCGTGTGTTTATAAGTCATCTACAGCTAAACTAACTTGATAGTCCTCTTATGAAGAAATAATTACCAGTTCTTCTGTCTTCCACCTTGAGAAATAATCATGAAAAGAACATTCTGTGTCATCATGGAACCCACAGCTGAAGGACAACTCCACAAGGTGAATAAGTCAATGGAACAAAAGCACAGCCATGATGAGAGGGTGCCCCACTGTTCCAGGAAGAGCAAAGGCTTTCTGAAGGAGAGGGCATTAACCTAGAGCCTGGAGGAGGGTGCTCTGGGAGGAGGAACTAGCAGGTGTGGAGACCTGAAAAGAGCAGAAGTAGTTAGTGAGCTCCATGTAGATAGGACAGGGCTAAACACAAAGAATTGGAAGCCGCAAGAAATGAGACTGAAGAGAAAAACAACAGATGATGAAAAAGCTTGTCTCTGCAGCTCAAACTCCCCGCCAGCAGGAAACGGGAAAGGACGTGATGCTCATCTTTGACACAGAAATAAAAAGAGGTTTTGAAAGACTCTTGAAGACAGGCAATACATGGCATGCCACCAGAGCACACACAGGTAGATTTCCCAACGAAAGATGGAGGATGACATATAGTCTTTAAGGAAACCATAGATGAAGACATTAAAAAAAAAAAAAAAAAGACACACTGTCACCTGGATTTCCTTCTATAGGCAACCAGGAGGCATGAAAGATACTGTGATGCTCACAAACTGTGATGCTCATATTTGCGTTATAGATGGAGATGCTTTCGGGATGTCAGGCAGCTAAGTATAGGGAGAGGTGGTTAGACCGGTCTCCGTGATGGACTGTGGAGATAATAACCTGTGGAGAAGAAAACACTGAAGAAGCACCACTCCGAGAGCTAGGATTCCAAACAATGATGGCGGAGCACGGCTCTCTCCTGACCTCTGGAGCTGCTGACCTAGTTTTTAGACTTGCTGAAAAGCCATGGAGTCCATGGCTGAGCTTCAGGAAGGGAGAGAGTCCCATATGCTGCTCCATTTGGAGAATGGTAGATTAGCTGCTACCTCCTGCAGAGTTCTGTGTGGTCCCAGAATCCACAAAACAGAGCTGCACACCAATGCCCATTTTCAGCATCAGGAATGTTGTCTGTTTGCAAATACTTCCTGTTTGGCCATGACACGTAACCTTGACTGTCCCCATAATAGGATGTAAATTTATTAACACCTTTTAGTTAGTTGCCTGCAACTATATGTCTTGGCTGCCTCCCAAGCCTTTCATTCGTGTCCATTCATTTCATGCTGTTTGTTGCTGTTCTTTAAAAGCTTTGTGCAGCCCTTGAGTTTTTGGACTCCTATCTGTTTCTCTCTCATCCATTCTTTCATTAAAATTGATTTCTGAATGAGGCAAAGAATTTTAGACAGATACCAGAACCTAAGTACCAGAGGTAGTGATGGGGATAGCTGAGATCTGAGTAATATTATTTTAATTGCAATTTAAAGCCAAAAGGCAAAGACTTAGCAAAGAGCTGTTTTCATTACAGTTGTTCCATGCATGAAATGAACCATTACACACTGGAAAAGAGGAAATCGTTCCAGAATGGCTTAGTTATAACAAACAGAATGAGTTCCAACAAGCTGTTTTTAGTCCCATGGCCAAAAAACGCATTCTGTCGACATTTAGGATTTTTTTTTCTGATGTGGCATTATATTTTGAAATGTTATTTCATGTTGTGCTCTCTTTCTAGAACATCTTTGCATTGAATAATGAGAGAAGTGACCAGCTGGTCTCTAGTAGTTACAAAGCTCTTTATAGGAGGCAGCAGGATGCTGGCAGATGGCAATTTTAGGTGGAGGTCTCACTAAGAACAGGTTTGTGGTACCTTGTTGATGTAGAATATACAACCTCCAGTCTCTGAGAGTCAGGGTACCGCAGCTTATGGAGATACTGATTTGTGCTCTGATCTCAATGTATTTTTGTATTCTTTAGGAAAATACTTTGGGTTCAGTGGATTTAAGGTCCAAGGCCAAGACAGAGAGCTCTCCTTTACTTTTGAGTTTGAAATTCTGAATTGAGAATATTCTGGGATGGTGAAAGGAAAGGGGGGGGGGGAGAAAGAAGGCCTTTGGGAGTTGGAAAATGGGAAAAATAGTTCTACATCTTTAAAGAAATTGAATTACATTTATTTATTTATTTATTTATTTATTTAGTGTGTGTGTGTGTGTGTGTGTGTGTGTGTGCGCACGCGCGCGCGCGCGTGCACGCATGCATGCGTGTATACACATGCATGCCACAGAGCACGTGTGGAGGTCAGAGGACAAATTATAAGCATCAGTTCTCTTCTTCCACAATGTGGGTCCTGGAGATTGAACTTGGGTCAGTAGGCTTAGAGAAAAGTGCCTTTAGCCACTGAGCCATCATTTTAAGAAGCAGGGGTTCTACAAGCCTGGGAAAGGAAAGTGGTATGTGGTAGAACAACAGAACTGACCCTGACTCTTTTGTAAACCCTGTCATGAGGCTGTAGAGATGCAGCAGACACTAGGCTCCTACTTCTGCTCCTTGGCATGGCTGGATCCAAGCCACCTAGACTTCAAGGGGACGTAGAAAAGAGTCCTCTGTTTGTTGTGAGTGTGCACATGGAATGACTTCTTTTTCTGTTCTCATCACATTGAATATAAGAAATTCTAAAAGTTTTAGAAACAAATAGACCTCTGTTGCCACGTGGGCCTTGGAAAGTCTGGGTCTAGACAATCCCCAAACCAGCCTCATACTCCCCAACGCATCAATTTCTCACCACACTGATAATTAGTTATTTGAAACCTGGTTCAAAACGATTTGAAACGCACCATGCCGTGTGTTGCACTGAAGGGTAATGGATTCAAATCCGAACCCCTCACAATTTTTATTTGAGGTAGGAAAATGTAAAGGGGTGGCCCCTGATGGTATGATGTCACTCTGCCCTAACAATGAGAAAATGGAGGTAGTAGATAGACACAGACAGTGGAGGGCTGGGAGGAGCAGGGTCCCGTCCTCACAGGCAGTTCGTCACTGTGACACAGTGCTCTCAGGAACCTTTTCATTTCTGCCCTCAGTCCTCCTTCCTGTGGAGACAGATGTGAGCCTCTGCTGTCCATGGTCCAGCTTATCACTGTCTCACAAACTTGCCTCAAGTTTCTCTTAGGTTTATCTCTCAGTGTCTCGTTAGAATGGTGTTGCTCTTATTTTTGCCCCTCCTCTTTAAAAGAATGTCTTGTATTCTTTCAGTCTCCGGGTCAGAGATCATGGCGGCTTCAGGGCCACAGTCAGAAGACAGTCCTAAGGTCAAGGTCTCTCAGGAGCTATTGTTGGCTCATGTTCAAGTCCTGCCCTTTGCTAGCAAAGGTCTGTCCCTCAGCCATGACTTGACCCACTGTCCTCATCTGTATTAATCATGTTAGCTATTTTCTGTATCTTCGGATGTTTTGAAATCTTTAGTGCCCCTACAAAGGCTTGAGTGTTAGTCAGCTTCAAGTTACTACAGTAGAATGCTTGAGGCATCTAACTTACAAAGAGAATTTGTAGACAGAGTTTTTCTGTCCCAGCAGTCACTCCCAAATAACTGATCAGGGACTTAATATTAATTATAAATGCTCGGCCAATAGCTCAGGCTTGTTATTAACTAGCTCTTTCAACTTAAATTAACCCATTTATATTAATCTACATTTTGCCACATGGCATTACCTCTCTTTCATCTTGTACATCCTGTTTCCTCTCCATGTCTTGCTGGCGACTCCTCTTACTTTGCCCTTCTACTTCCCAGTGTCCTTAGTCTGGTTCTCCCGCCTAAACTTATCCTGTCCAGATATTGGTCAGTCAGCTTCTTTATTCAACCAATCACAGTGACATATATTCACACAGTATAAAGGAATATTTCACTTTTCCCCCTTTTTATATAATTAAAAAGGAAACTTTTAACTTTAACATAATAAAATTATATTCAACAAAAAAGAGGGAAATGCTATGGGATAATCTTTTTGTACACTGTGAAGATGTACCTTTGCCAAGGCTCCTTCTGATTGGTTTCATAAAAGAACTGACTGGCCAGTAGCTAGGCAGGAGGTATAGGCAGGACAGCAAGACACAGAGGATGCTGGGAAGAAGAAGGGCAGAGTTTCAGGAGTCAGGAGAGACTCAGAGAGTCAAGATGAACATGCCATGTTGAAATAAGGCACTGCTACATGGCAGAGGGTAGATAAGAAATATGGGTTAATATAAAATGTAAGAGTTAGCTAGAAACAAGCCTGAGCTATTGGCTGAGAATTTAGATATGATAGGATAAAAGGGTTGATTATCGAATCTTCTTTTAAAAAGAAACTACTTATTTTAAATATTTTACATTGATATCGATCTTTGTGTATTGATACAAAGTTGAGATTATTTTTATTAGAAAATACTGTACATACATTTCTAATCTTGTTCAAGGTATTGTACCTATACATCTTATTTAACAATGTAATGCAAATTGCTAATCCTTGAAATTTATTATTGCAAACTATTTAGGATAATAAAGAAATGAAAGTTAGTAGTTAGTCACCTATTATAATTAAACTTGTAGTCAGGTATGTTTTCAAGGTCAAACATATATTTTAGGTAGGCAGGTGGTCTTCAGACACTTCAGAGATCTACAGAATATGGCATTTAAGATGTTTTAATAACATAGGTTCTTTTTTTTTTATGACAATGAGGCATGTCTGCTCGTGGCAGCACCAGTTTACTTCAGAGAAGATGATGGGCATCGAAGGAACTCCATCTGGAGTTCACTTTCTTTGTGCCAAAAGTTAGCCACTGGGTAAGAAAATGCCCTTGCCTCAACCACTGACAGTATGCTGTCCAAATGGACAAGCAGGACACAAAAGAAAGGACTGCCTAATCTTGTTAAAACAAGGTAGGAAGGCCCTTCAGGAAACCCTGCTTCACAGGTAAGTCTGTCAGATATTCTAGGCCTTTAGCAAAAGATGGATGTCCCAACATTTCAGAGGAACCTTGGGTGACTGTTTCTGTCATTTCTCACATTTTTTGGAAGTCGCTTACTTGAACTTCCTGTTTACTCAGGTAACATTATTTCCTTCTCGGTTCTCTGATGGAGTTGAAGACTTTATGGTTATAGTTTTCCTTGCTATCATATTCAGAAAAGAAATTCATTAAAGAGGTGTAAAGTGTATAAGGATGAGAGACATAAAAAGATAGTTTTGGTAATGCAAGTTAGAATAGAAATAGGACAGATAATGGAATATTTTCTCTGAATTTGTCAACTATTTATGGGCTAGATATTGTTGATGTAATTATTGCCTGTATATATTGTATATAGTTATTGTACTTACTGTAATTAGTTTTTCTTATATTAGTTATAACCTTTTTATTTGAGACAGAAAAGGGGAAATGTGGTGATATTTTGTTTGTGCTCTAACAAATAAAGCTTGCCTGGAGATCAGAGGGCAGAGCTAGCCACTAGTTAACCACAGAGGCCAGGCAGTGGTGGCTCTAACCTTTAACACCGGCACTTGGGAGGAGGAAACAGGAAGTGATATGACTGGGTAGAGAGAGGAAGTGGGAAGGTGATAAGGCGGGTGGAGACAGGAGTTCAGCCCCTTTCGGTCTGAGAAGTCATGGAGGTCGGAGGTAACCTTGGCTGCTCCTTTACTTCTCTGATCTTTCAGCATTTACCCTGATATCTGACCCCAGGTTTTTATTATTAAGACCAATTAGAATTCACTCTACAGACTCCCCACTTTTCAACTTTTCATCTTAAACACATTCGATTATTTGTCCCACAGCTGTGACCGAAGGAATGGAGGAGCTAGAAAAACAAACCCCACCCCTCTATTCCATTGAAAGTTGGGGGAAAGCTTTCAACAACTGAACGGAAAAAGAAAGACGATAAATAAGTCTATGTAAATGTTGAAATGGTGGACACATTCTAAATGTTGGACCAAGCTGTTACAGCTTTTGGCATAAAATAAGTTACAAATGCATTGATGAAAAATTTAAAATCTGCCTGAAAAACACGGAAAGCCTCAAGCAAAAAAAAAAAAAAAAAAAAAAATAGAAGATGTAAAGAGGAACCATGGAAATGTTTTAGAACAGAAAAACAAATAAGGAAACACAATGGATGAGATCAACGGTGAAATGAGAATAGAAGAAAAAAATCAGTGAGTTGGAAGACAGAATAATCAAAATAAATCAGTCTGAAGAGACAGGGATCTTAGAAGTGAACCCAGTCAGTAACAGACATCCCAGAACACCAGACACCGTGGAACAAAAGCAAAAAGTCTATGGTTTCTGTTGTTCGAGTCTTTCGGGAGAAGAGAATACCACTTGAAGAAATAATCGGACACTTCCCCAATTTGGGAAGAATTCAAAATAAGACAAAAACTAAAAAATAAATAAATAAATAAATAAATAAAAATAAAAATAAAAATAAATCCACACAGAGGCATACCATAGGCTTTTAAAACAAAAGATAAGTTCTATACAGCGGCCAGGGGAGCATGGCATCCCCTCTGGGGAGAAGCAATTCAAATGCCTGCAGGTTTCTCATCACAAACCATGAACACCAGCAGGAACCACCACAATGCTTGTCAGACTTTTTTAAAGTCCATCTAGACTCCTATTCCAAGAAAATAAAATACAGAAGGTTTTCTTTCAGGAAAATTCAGGAATGGAGAAATCAAGACATCTCAGATGAAGGAAATTTAAATGAATTTATTTCTAGTTGGCCTGCAAAGAACAGCTAACAGATAGATGCCCTCTAAGAAAGAAAATAAAATTAATTTAAAAAAAAAAGACATTTTGACACATCCAAGAAGGCAAAAAGAGAAGCAGTTAAGTGAAAATAGCAGCAAACATATAGCATTTTCTTTTCATCCAAAATTTAGATGAAAATTCATCTAAAATTGAGATTCTAAATCCTGTTGGAGGCTTGAAGCAAAGATTATTATAATAGTCTGCATTATAGATGTGACTGTGAATGTGTGAGGCAAACAGGGAAGGAGAAAGTTTTCTATTCTTCACTCAAAAATGTTAAAATGATGAGTTATGCAAATAGGACCAGAATAGAAAACACTGCACTCTGGGAAATGGTTTGGAAATTCCTTTAAAGATTAAAAACACAGCTGTAAGACAAGCTCGCCGTCGCCTCCATTGAGTATTTATCTCAGAAATGGAGACTCCGGCCGGGTGTAGTGGAAACGACTGTAATGTCAACACTCAAGAGGCTGAGAAGGGTTGTGCCGAGTTAGAGGAAAGCCTAGTGTCTTTGTGAGGGTTTCTATTGCTGCGATGAAACACCATGACCAAAAAGCAAGATGGGAAGGAAAGGGTTTATTTGGCTTACACTTCAATATTGCTGTTCATCACCCAAAGGATGAGGGCAGTATCTCACAGGCAGGAGCTGATGCAGAGACCATGGAGGGGAGTTGCTTACTGGCTTGCTTCCCTTGGCTCCACCAACCCAGGGATGGCATCACCCACGATGGGCTGGACCCACCCCCATTGGTCACTAATTGAGAAAATGCCTCGCAGCTGGATCTCATGGATGCATTTCCTCAGCTGAGGCTCCTTCCTCTCTGATGACTCTAGCTTGTGTCAAGTTGACACACAAAACCAGCCAGTGCACCTGGACTCTACAGCAAAACCCCACAGTTGGAGAAAGAGAAGAAAAGAGAGAGTGTGTTGGACGTGACAGGGCTGTGGCATACATGAACTCACAGGGCTGTGGCTACATGCACACCTCATGTAAGATGGAGCCACCAAAATCTCAACACGGATGGGGGAGGGGCTCGTGAGGTCTCAACCCTAGCTGAGAGCTATTGGTAATTGATAGGAATGGATTGGGAGGGGGAGTCGGTCTCTGAGTATGAGGGCCCTGTGGAGCTAGCTACCCAGGCTCCAGCCCTCCTCAAGTACATAACCAGCAGCAGTAGCGGACTCAGTGGGTTCATAACAAGAGAGCACAAGATGTTGAGAGGGAGAGGAGGAAAGAATTGGGTGAATTTGATCAAGCTACATTATCTGTATGTATGAAATTCTCAAACAATAAATAGCCAATTAAAATTCTAGAAAGGGTGTGGGGCAAGGGAATGAATGTGGCTAGGAAGGGCAGTGTATACTCATCACTGAGCTTCCTAGATAAGATACACAGGGTTGGAGATACCTTGTGCTGGAGAAGAGTGATGGGATTAAGTGTGAGTAACTCAGGAAAGAAAACAAGGAAAGCCGGCAGCACCAAGCATCGGGTGCCAGGATCTCCAGAAGGTAGGCAGTCCTGTGCCTTCCAGACAGGACTTTCCCTTCAGTACCCCTGCTAGCCACTTACTGTGGCGTTCCTCCTCAGACTCGGTCATGGCTCCGGTTCTGCCGCCGGTGGTGGTGTGTTTAAATCCCCACAGTCTTCGCTAGAGCTACTATTTATTATTCTTGTTTTATGTCTGAGGAGCCCAGGGCTCAGAGAAGTTAACAGTTCAACGCCACCCACCTTGTAAGCAAACGGGACTTTTGAGTCTTTCGCCCGGCTAACCTCAACTTTCAAGCTCTCTTAAGAATCACAGTGCCCCTTGGATCCCTCGGTACAGCACAGGAGAACAGAAATAGTACAAACAAAAGCAGGGAAAGGTGAGTTAGAGTCAGCAGAAGCACACCAACGTACAGAAGTGGTTTGGTCTAGGCCAGGAGATTCTAAGAACGTAGGCAGGGTGGGGGAGTAGAGCAGACGCGGGCACCGAGGGGGTGTGAGCGGACAGTGTTCCACTGACCACTAACGGTACGGAACTGACTTGCTTTAAATCAAGATGGAAATTTCTACTTGTAAAGTAAAATGGAGCCGCATAAAAACCTGTTTAGGAAGCCACTCATGCTTGAATGGACAAGACAACACGTCCCCCAGCAGATAGAAATGAGCAGAATCGTGTAAAAAACCACGGGATTTCAAAGAAGCGAATGTTCAGATTTGCTCGTTTCCAGTTTAGACATTTGCTTCCCTAGGACATATGTCCTATAAATAATCTAACACCCAATATAAAACCTGGCGGGAAACACAGCCCATTAAACTTCTCCCATTGTGCTGTCTTTATCTGTCATATGCTTAAACGCGGTTTTATTAACTGTGATAATTGCTCCTTTAACTGCTAATGAGCAGGACACTGGTGACAACCAGTTTGCAAGGTCGTTCTTTCTCGCCTCCTCCAGCAATTGCACTGAGACTGCGCGTAGGCTCCTTGAATTCAAGTAGACTTGGGTTTCTTGTACTTGCCTTAGTTTGGTCTCTTATCCAGACAGCAAACTAGGGACTTTGCTGAACTCCTTGTACTCCACATTTCTACTCTCTTTTATTAATCCCCACAACTGATATGTGGGTCCAGTGTGATAATAGTCTGCTCTTCTGCCTGCAGTTCTGAGACTAACCACTAGTGGGCAGTACTATCTACTATGGCACTCGGTTAGGCATGGACACTTGGTTTCCATGGTTAAATTGACCTTACTTCTGGCTGCATTGTTCAGAGGGAAAAAAACCACTCATGTTGGTTCCAGCAGAAGGGAAGGTTGTCACTATTTACTGATCCTAGATCCTACATCTTCCTGCTGATTTATCTTGCTTGGTCCATGCTTGGCAAAGAGCCTTCTGATTGTGGCTCATCATTCCCACCCCACCCAAGCCACACCCCACCCCCCTGGGAAAGAATGAATTGACTTCTTTCTGCCTCAAGTTCTTCATGGCTTTTTCACAAAAAGGGAAAAAATGTCTTCCTTTCTTCTTCCCTTGCTCCCTCTCTTCCTCCCTCCTTTCCTTTCTCTCCCCCCTCTTTCCTCCCCCCTCTTTCTTCCTTCCTTCCTTCCTTCCTTCCTTCCTTCCTTTCTCTCTCTCTCTCTCTCTCTCTCTCTCTCTCTCTCTCTCTCTCTCTCTCTCTTTCTTTCTTTCATCCTCACTGGATTCTGTAGTGGGTAGCTGTTCTAGCTATGACCTTGAAGTACCACCCCTAGAGAGGCAGCAGGTAACTGTTACACCTGCCTATGACCTTGAAGTACACGGCCCTGGGGCGTGGCTACTCAGGACCCTTAAGACCTGGGATGCATGTATGCAGCGGTCGGTCTCTTTGCTCCCTCATGGTTTAGATGCTGAGATGGACCAGGCAGATCTTGGACCAGGAAGAAGATCAGCATGAATCATAGCTTGGTTTTTCAGGCTGTAGTGAGTTTTTATCTTCTAATAAATTCCTTTGCCTGTTATACAGACTTTGTGGATTTCTAGCAATATCTGGTGCCCAACATGGGGCATGAACTCACAACCCTGGGATTAAGAGTCCCATGCTCTAAATAAAAGGAGAAAGGACCTTGTGACCCCTCTCTCCTTCTCTAAACCCAAGCATGTTGTTAAAAGAAAATATTAAGAAACTCAGTCTCATATCAGAAAAGCCACCCAGTGTGGGACAGAAGAAAACCAATAATCTAGGGACCATTGTTGCCAAGACTCTATTTCTCCCCATCCTTATTCTTGATTTCTGGCATGTTGTGTGATTCTAAAATCCAACCTTTCCATTTTAATATTAATAATGTTCATGTTTTCTACAGTAAAAAAAAAAAATCTTTCCAATAGCAATCTCTGAAGTCTCCAGAAAGAAGATGGGGCCCCACAATAACAACTCTACCCAGTCCAGAATGATGCCATTACACCTAAGAGTATTACTCAATGATCAGCCTTGGACTGAAAACTCTTCAGGATAGTTCTAAGATGAAATGGTCCATCATACTACACTTCTAGCCAGAATCTCAGACAACCTTACCCATTACTCTGAGACTGACTGCAGAATATACAGCTAGTCCTATTGAGACCTAACTATCTAAGCTTTCTTACAGGACCCCACAGAGATACCATCGCCCCCTAAACAGCTGGAAGCAAAGAGCACGATGCCCCTTCTCCCAAAGGTTTAATGTTTCTTAGGGTTATGGATAAATGGTTACAGGTTTGGACATGGAACAATAAAATTTAGACTCAGTATTCTCCTTAAGAAAAGAAAAAGGGGAATGGATAGGTATAGGATATTAAGGTAGATTATTGTACTTACTAGTAAAATAATTCAGTAAAATATCAGCCTTAGATAATTTGCACTGAGATGGATTCTTGTATATTGATACAAATGTAAACTATTTTATATTCCTATTTAAGATAATTTGTATATTGATACAAATACAAAACTGTATTTGCTGTATTGTACATATATTCCTACTCCTGTTTGAAATATTTTATATATTGATACAAATGTAAAATTATATTTGTCATACTGCATATTTGTTCCACCTCTGCTTAGGATATTTTGTATGTTGATATATATTAAGGATATTGTTGTCATATTGCGTATTGCACTATACATTTCTACCTCTGTTTTAGATATTTTGTGTATTGTCACAATTTTGAGGTCATTGTCTTTATACAGTACATATGTTTACAGACTGTTTACCTTGTTTTTGTGAAACCTTAGTTTTTAAGTTATTTAGGTTGATAAGAATTACAGGTTAATAGTCACCCATGCTTGTCATATTTATAGTGATGTTAGTTAAGTTTTCTAGAAACACAAAAATAGATGTCAGATAGATAGGTAATCTTCAAACACTTCACAGACCTAGAGAATATGGCATTTAAATGTTTTAATAACCTAAAATTCCGTTGATTGAGACATGATTGCTCCTGGCAGCACTGATCTACTTCCAAAAGGATGTTGGGCATCAAAGACACTACATGTGGAGTTTGTCTTCTTCTTGGCAATCAATGGCCTGTTGGGCAAAGAACTGCCCTTGCCTCAGCTGCTGACAATAAGCATGCTGTCCTTTCCAGATGAGCAGGACACAAAGAAAAGTGACTGCTGACACTTGCCAAGACAGGGTAAGATGGTCTTTCAAAATTCCTGCTTCTGAAATTGTTCTGTCAGATACTCTAGGCCTATAGCCATAAGTGGATACCCCAGCATTGCAGATAAATTGGGCGATTGTCCAGGCAGCCAGCATTCTCTGTCATTTTTGGATCTCTCGGAAGCTTTTTTCTCACACTTCCTGTTTACTCAGGTAATACTGTTTTCCTTCTCAGGTCTTTGATGGGGATTAAGACTAAATAGTTACAGTTACAATCCTCTTATATCTTATCTAAGAGCGTATTAGGTACTAGATTCAGATTCTTCAGGATAGGACAGCTTTTGGAGTAATCTCTGTCATTTGCTGTTTACCTATGTTCTGGACCTCTCTGGATTTTAGTATTCATCTCTTGTTTGATGTTGTTCTTGTTGGTTGTAGTTCCATTTTTGTTTAGGTCATTACCCTTTATTTCTCCTGGACAATATTTAATAATCATTCCTATTGTATATAGTTTTGTATTAGGTTAGAACTTTCTTATTTAGACAAAAGAGGGAGATGCAGTGGATAGCTGTTCTAGCTATGACCTTGAAGTACCACCCCTAGAGAGGCAGCAGGTAACTGTTACACCTGCCTATAACCTTGAAGTACATGCCCCTGGGGCATGGCTGCTCGGGACCCTTAAGACCTGGGATGCATGTACACAGTGCTCTCTTCGCTCCCTCATGGTTTGGATGTTGAGACAGACCAGGCAGATCTTGAACCAGGAAGAAGATCAGCATGAACCATAGCTTGATTTTTCAGGCTGTAGTGAGTTTTGATCTTCTAATAAATTCCTTTGCCTCCATGGATTTCTAGCCATAGGATTCTCCACCATGTAAGGAAAAAAAAATGGGCATTAAAGGAATTTCTCCAACAAGCAACCACCAATATAACATTAAGTGGCCAATTCCTGCATTCAAGAACAACTAAAGCAGGATTATGAGTTTGAATTCAGCCTGTGCCACATGATGAGTTCAAGGCCAGTCTGGGATAGGTAGCCAGATCTTATTTCATCAAACTAACCAAAAAGACAAAATAAAATGTACATTTTGGGTTTCATTCTTATGAAAGCATCTTTAAAAACAATCTTAAGCAGTGGAGGAAGTTGGCAGATGAGGTGTCTTCATGTGGCATGATGATTGCAAAAAGTGAAGAAAGTAGAAACAGTAGACAGCAGTCCCATTAAGAAAAGAAGGGCATTAGAAACGCATAGAGTAGATGGCAGGATGGATGAAGACTGAAGAGAACAGATGGTGTAAAGGAGAAAAAGAGCATCCTGCACAAAGCTGCCTGGGAAACAGGAGCCTTGTCTAAGACAGACGTTCTCAACCTGTGGGTCACGACCCCTTTGCCAAACCTGTTTTCGAAGATATTTACATTACGATTCATAAAATAGCAAAATTACAGTGATGAGGTAGCCATGGAAATAATTTTATGGTTGGTGGGGGGTGGGGGTCACCACACCATGAGGAACCATATTTAAGGTTCACAGCGTTAGAAGGTTGAGAAACGCTGATCTGAGAGCTAAGCCAGGCAGCCCAGGTCAAAAGAATCCAGCCGTCCCACCAAGGGCAGTAGCAACACTCTGTATGTTTTGGGGAGTCTCTTGGACAGCTCTGGCCAACAACTCAAGAGGGTTCCTTGTGTCTGTTACTGAGATTCTTGCTTGGTGGTCATTGGCTCTTGGAGGGAATGCCACCAGCCTAGATCTCTCTCTCTCTCTCTCTCTCTCTCTCTCTCTCTCTCTCTCTCTCT
>CABHPP010000980.1:0-14164 GCA_902168425.1 Peromyscus attwateri
GTGTGTGTGTGTGTGTGTGTGTGTGTGTGTGTGTGTGTGTGCATCTGCAGATACCTTTTACTGTATTTATGTTTACGGTTTACAACATGTATCATGACAACGGCAAACATCATAGTGGAGCTAATAAACATGCCAATCATCCCATACAGGCACAGTATTTGGGGCCACAGCAAAAGCAGCTGAAACTGACTCAGAAAAGACCCCGAGCAGAAGACTTGGAATGTTAAGCCACAGTTCTCACATTTCACATTAGATCCCTACACTGGTTTTCATCTTACGTATTTTTTACTTTGCATCCTTTGACCTACATCTCCTGATTGCCTCTGCCAAAGACTGTTTTATTCCCAATTTTGATATATTCGAGTTTCTAAACAAGATTCCATAGGTGAGACCATACAATACTGTCAGTTACAATTTCGTTTTATTTGTAAGAAAACCTAAACGCAATGTTGGGAAGTAACTTCTCAAAGTCAGGGGGTACTGTTTTCCTTCTCTACCCATTCCACTGGAACACAGTTTCCTTTCAAGACAGTTTCAAGGCACTGAACCTCGGTGCTAATGGAAGAAGAAAAGAGAGAATTTACAAAGCTTTCTGAAAAGGGATTTCCTACTGGGGCAGCCATGGGTTGGACATATGACTATTTATTCTTTCCCCCGAAGCCATGAAAAAAAAGGAATATTTTGAAAAGATAACAAAGTAATAATAATTAAAAAAAAACCAACCACATATATACACAAAGATAATATGAGGCCAAATCTAGGCTTCCTCAAAGCTGATGTCATAGAAACTGTTGGTTCTCACACAGAGACCATGTGCTGTGAGCATAAATTGAAGCAATCATCGGTATAAAAGATTCAGGATCTCTCACAATTGTCTACCCACCATGGGCCCTTATGACCACATAGTCATGACACTGACCAGTAACCAAGGGATTGTGGCCAGGGAAGAGTTGAGCTTTAAAGGCTGTAGGATTTAGATCCATACCCACACGACAGTGACTGAGCAACCAGGGCACCAACACTGTGCAGGTCAGCAATTCAAAGTGTGGGACAACCATTCTGAGAAACAACTGGGGAAATGGGGCCAAGACAAGTGCATGGTCACCCCTTAAAGGATCCATGAGTTCAGCTAATGCCAGGAAAATGTCACTGAACTTCAACTTTATGGAATGGAAGAGCATCTACCACTGGAAGTGTCTTCAGCAATAACTGAATTTAACAATTCAAACAGAGAATTGTTGACGAGAGATGAGGGATTAGCAGCCGTAGGAGTCACAGCGGAAGGAATTGAGGTAAGACATACTGTAACTACCATTAAGGAAGCACAGGAAGAGTCTGTGTACTCTTGTAGCTATTGGGAAGAAAGACTATTACCCAAGACCACATCTAGTCATTGTAGAGTTATCCAGCTTGGAAGCAGGTAGAGGGATGTTCTGCTCAGTAGAAAAGGCTAGAAAATCTCCCCTCTCTGTGGTTACCAAGGGGAGCCTGATGATCCCAAACACACACAGCTGCAGTAAATAAAATGCACTTCTACACACACACACACACACACACACACACACACACACACACACACGCTCATCATCATCTTGACTCCAGTTTATTTTCATGTTATTTTAGATTTTCTCAATTAATATCTTTGTTCTTGATGAACTAAGTTAAAGAGGCCGATTTGGGCATTGTTGAAATAGAAACTCATTACATTCCATTAGTCATCTTTCTTTTCTTGTGCAGAGTTGATGTCTAGATTGAGGCAATCAAGAATAAATAGATCCCTTGCCCTTGGACTCCTGTCTCCTTCATCTCCTTCAAGGGCTGGCTCTAGATGGGCTCACTTCTTCCTTAGCAGAGTCTCCTAGGCATCCAGGCTTTATAATCGCCCTCCCTCCCTCCCTCTCTCTCTCTCCCTCTCCTCTCCTCTTCTCTCTCTCTCCTTTCTCTTTCTCTCTCTCCCTCCCTCTCCTCCCCCATCTCTCTCTCCCCCTTTCCTTTTCTGGATTGCCACTTTCTCTGAATTTTCAATTTCCATTCTCCCAGCCAAGCAATGGAGTAGGACATCATATATAGCTTTTCAGCCTTTGATGTCTCTGAAAATACAGGACTGTATCATTTGAGGATCCCATTGACTAACAAGGAAAGGGATGGACTCTCAAGCTCCATAAACAAAGGGAAGTTATACAGGTTCTGGCTCTATTAATAATGCTCAGGGTAACTGTTCTTGATCCATGTGTCCTGATGATTTGGGTCGGACATAACACTTCCAGGTCTCTTTCAAATGGTGCTTACTGCTCAACTGAGCTCCTTGAGGCCCTGTGGATGGATTGTAAAATTGTCACTAAGGCTGAACTGGATCATATTTTGAAATCTGTGTTCTAGGCTGCACTCCAAGCAGAGTCCAACCCTTTATGCGATTGCCAAGTGTCCTAGGTAAGAAAGATTTCCCTTCATCCTTGAAGCTCTTTCCCAGGACTTTTAAGCAATTCTTCACATGCTTTGGAGATGCTTCCAATTTCCTTGTTGGCCCCTTGAAATCTTACAATTGCCATAGCCCCTCGTCCTCAAAAGAAGCTTTATCTCTTGACCCCACAACTCCTCTTCTGGTCCTCAGCTAAGTTTGTATTACAATCCAGCTATCCACTCCACTATTCCTTTGTTTCTCAGTGGTTCTAGCCCTAGAGGGTTCTAAGCCATTCCATTTGCCCTGGCCCCAGTTCCCTGGGTACCATGAACCTTTGAAAAGATCAGGTGACAGTCACCACGGTGGGAGCCCTCTCTCATAGACAAACCCTCTCTGGCTGTTTGGTCCGATGATGCTTTCTATAAATACTATAACCACTCAATTTGGAAGACAAAAGCTCACATTTCTGGCTACCATTCTCACATGCAGAGACAAGGGTCCTTCTCTCCATCCTAGAACAGTGTCTGTGGGGTGCTTTGGCACCCCCGTCTCTGGAATGACTTACAAGATCCTTTATTGTGGACCACTGCAAGAGTTTTCAACTCTGAGACCAAAACTGGTCCAAACTGCTGCTGTGTCCTGGCTGCACAAGCATGTTCTACCAAGCACGAAGCTACACGGTGGAGCTTATTTCATTTTATCTACAGAACAAACCTGTAAGATGGGTATCTATAATCAGGGAGGAAGTCAGGCTACAAGGGTAAGATTAAGTTGCCCACAGGGTCGGAACGAAGGATGTGTAATAACTGCAGAGCTGGGATTCTTCACCTGGGTCCTCTATTGACTTATGCAGGTATGAACCAGCATGGCATGATGGGCTATCATCAGCTATATACACACCTCCTGACCATTTCTCCTGGTCTCACCTGGATCAGGAAGCAGTTTGTTTATACACCCATTTTCCCCCAAAATAATATTGTTACTACTTATTTGAGAATTCCGTACAATACTCCCTGATCACACTCACTTCCCATTCCTTCCAGGCCCACCCACCACCTTGGTGCCCTCCTCCCACCCCACCCCACCCCCCCCCCCCAAAAAAGCCACCAGGTCCAATTTGTGTTGCCTATATACTCATTGGAGCATGGTCAACCCCCCTTTTTTTTACAGTACACAAACGGTTTAACTACGTCCTTTAGGTAGAAGGGGTTTGGGAAATTCAAAACAGTGCGGTAAACACCGGGGTATATCATTTTCATCTGTAAAAGCAGAGTATCATTTCATGGGGAAGATTACCTTTGGTAGAGTCGGCAAGGCTTCAAGACAACCGCCATATAGTTCATGCCAGGAGAAGAACTGTCTCCTGTTCGTGAATCCCAGCCAGAACTACAGGGCTTGGAGACCATCCCTGGGAAAGCCAGCAAAACCAGCACTTCCCTTTCCCTACGCTACCTAATTTTGCCGATTTTATTCTTATTCAGAATATTCAACAAGAAAAAGAACGGATGTACTAATTAAAGGCACTCATATGCCTACCAGAAATACAAATCGTGAGTAGCTGTCCCAGGTTTCCATTACAATATTAAAGAAATCCAGTCAATGATACTTAAAATCTTTACAGAAACTGCTTGATTTATGGCTCAATTATATATTGGGGAGTGTGTAAAATAAGTCACGTCATAATCATTTTTTTTCTCTCAAGTTTTGGATTCTGAAAGACGATAATCTTGGAAAGATGTTTGAACCATCTTTCTTCCATTGCCTCCAGTCAAATACAGTCACAACAGATCACTTTAATTGGATTGAAACTGTCTGTTGGACATTCCGCTGCTTACATTAACACACCGAGGGCAATCCCATGCTGCCAAGTGGTATATATATAAGTGCTCATAATTTATCTGTCAATTCAATTCCTTCTTTTTACCTATCTATCTCCATTTGTGCCAGGGTTCTATAACTGCACACACACACACACACACACACACACACACACACACACACACACACTCACATGCATGAAAACTCAATATTATACAAAGACTTACTGCAAAGGGCAACTATGACAATTTATTCATGGCATTTAACGTCTCTGAGCCTCAGTGTTCTCATTTATTGTTAGGGAGAGATTACTTGCTTTCTTCCTTAAAGGATTTCATTTTGTTTTGTTTTGTTTTTAGAAGCACATGGAGTCTTATCAGGTGCACTGAGGGATGTTGTAAAATGTGGTGCGAGCATGAAATTAAAAAAACATGCATTTATTAATACTAACTGATTTCATGGCTACATTTTATATCTGTGCATACCAAGCAGCTCTCACCACCATGAGCCAATTAGGCACCCCATAAATACAGACATGTTAATAAAGGAGCCATGCATTTAAAGATCTAGAACATATTTTTGTTATATTCTAAATCTAGGACTGACTTTATGTATATATTTCCTTTCTTGTGCTATTTTTCCTTTGCCTGACTCAATTTTGAGGCAAAAATATGCGATTCACTGCAGCAGATGAGACTAAAGTGGAATGACATACTGGCAGGAAGGGAGACAATAACACTAAGCTAAGCACTGTAGTCCCAGCACTGGGGAGGTTAAGGTAGGTAGGTGGGTTAAGAGTTCGAGGCCAACCTAGATGTCTTAGTGAGTTCAAGGCTAGCTTAAGGTATACATAGGAAGACTGTATCAAAAAAAAACCACACACACACACACACACACACACACACACACACACACACACCAGAGAGAGAGAGACAGACAGACAGACAGACACACAGACACACAGAGACAGAAAGATCAAAGCAAGGGAGACAAAGATGGCATTTGTCTCTTTCCATCTCATTTTCATATATATGTATGTATATATATACATAAATACATACATATATATAAAGTCTTTTCAGTCTCCCCCACATTCCATGTTTCTTCCCCCTCTCTGTCCTCCCTCTGTATTACTGAAGGTGCTGATGAGTGGTGAGCCTGGGAAGACACTGGTTTGTCAACCAACCAGCCAGGGGTCATCCAGAAGTGGACAGAGCTTGATCCTTTTAAAGAACCACTTGGTCCAGACAATCTTTCAGGGTTGGGTGCATGTCCCTGAGGGCTAAAACATCAGTTGAGTCCCTTTACTGTGAATTGCAGCAGCTTAAAAAAAATCATTTGTTATTTCAGGAACCTATTTCCAGAGCAGACATCAAACTGTGGAAGGACCCTCAAACTCTATCCTAAGTTAAGAATGCCTTAATAAAAAAATGTAAATATCTAAAAGTTAAACAGGAAAAATATGAGGTAGAATAATGTTCTTGATATATACAGAATATATCATCTGTTACTGAAAAGAAAATGCATCGTAGTGAGTGATTTTTTTATTTCCTTTTTATAAGAAAAAAGCCCTGCTCTGGAACAATGAAATACTATCTAGCATACTATAACATTCCCCTGTGCTCTATGTCCATGATGTGTGTAAACACGGCACCCCACACATCTTCACATAAGCCTGGGTTAAATAAGAACAAACTATCCCACCTCGTGCACACTCATACACAGATGCAGAGACCCCCCCCCCCCAACCGATGTCCCCTCTATGAATTTGGCTGCTCGTTTGAAATGTGGCGAGGAAGGAGTTAAGGGAAATTTGCTGATAGCCCATGTGAAGACAACCTTCTACATTTCAATGAGTTTCAAAGCCCTCCATGCTTCAGTAACTATTGTTAAAAACACACTGGATTGGTTATGACAACCTGTGGGTTAGTTTACACCACAGTCTAAAGATTGGGAAATTCAGTTTAGAAATTTGATCAATATCCATGCCAGCTCACATCATAATTCAATTGGCAAAAATGCAGTCAAAACCTCCCTGGGGGCATCCCCGAAGAACAACTTACATTCTGTTGGTTGCACAGGGATAAACCTCCTGCTTAGAGTCGGTGATGGGGGATGATGGACGCCTTGAACTTTAACAAGGATTTCCAGGTGGTTTGATTGAGGGGTTAAACGTGAGAGAAGACAAATGATCAGATTAAAATGAATATGCCAAGGCAAAAATTCAGTTTTTTTTTAAGCTCTCCACAAGAACTCTCCCCCAAAGCATAAAGAACTGTCAAAATAGGATCTTGCTTAAAATGCAAGGTATTTTCAAAGAGAGGGTGACATTTGCATACAATATGTGCTGAAGACTGATGAAAAACTCAAAATGCCTTACTCGTAGATTGAGTCTATATGACATCAAATGCCAGGATTAAAAAAAAAAAAGCACTTAAAACGTTATGTTGAAAAATATTTCCTCGCGCCTTTCTCTAATTAATTCACGAGTCAATACTTGACACATAAACTTGCATATGTATGTGAAGTCATGACCTCTGAGAATGGGCAGAGTGCGTAGGAAAGGCAGCTTAATTTATAATTAGTCAATTATCCAACATGACAATTAAAAGACGGAAACTAATATAGCGTCAAACGTTAGGCTGCCAGGATCGTCATGATTTTAGCTCTGGTATTTTTATTCTAAAATCCTCTTCCATGTGGTCCATCACCAGAGTTTGGGTCGTTGCCACTTTAGAGCATTTCCTAGATTATCTCCTTATTTTAGGACAATGGATACAGTCCATGGCCACGTTTCTAAGGTTCAACTTCAATAAACTTGCTCGGTTTTTTACAAAATAAATGTCATGGCAACCCCTTCAAACAATTAAGCCACCTAACGTTGTTCACCTGATTCTCTGGGCTGAAAGTGGTTAACTTTCAGCAGGGAGCGCCTAAAAAAAGACACTGCCCCTTGGACGAGAGCTAACAAAAGCACAACCACCTTTGCTTCCTTTCCTATTTTGATAAAAATCAGTGCAAATGAAATCAGGAACTGCTTCCAAACGTTGACATTTTCCACAGCAGTGTAACTGAATTTGAGCGAAGGTACTTAAGCACACACAGAGCAAGCATGTCTTTCATCTAGAATTCTAAATACTCTGACATACACATGCCTTCATTATTTATGAGTGAAGGGGTAAAGTGAGACCCTGCTAAAGGATACATAGATGGAGAGGTACTCCTCAGGCACTACCTACCATTCTCATAGATAAAATCCACACACGATTTTCCTGTTCTGCGAAGACAGCTTTCTTTGTTTTTTTATGTTGGGCTCAAAACTTACTCGAAGGAACACATTTAATATGTTAGAATAATCTCTCAAGGAAAAAAAAACTATACAGTGACAGCCATGTAGTTAGAGGTCGTTATATGTCACACTATTCACTATTGGTTACTGAGGCAACCTGAAAGGGGGTAAGGTGTAAGTCTCTGTCACTCATCAGAGCACACTATCCATCTGCTAGCTATTAGGGAATTATAACACATCATGTGATATAATCAGAAAACTCCTACTTTTACCAACCTTCAGATTTGTAAGTAAATATGTCTACCTGTCAAGGGATCTCTGGCTAGCCAGGAGCCAGGGCGTCCTCTGGTAAAGTTCATCACTCTAACTGTGAGTCAGGCTCCACCGTTGTTCCCTTGTCTGGACACTGCCCTGAATTTCAGCTTGCTGTCCAATCCCAGAAAAGAATACAGGCAGGAGAGAAGGGTGAGGAAACAATCCAGCCGCCAGGCCCCTCTATGGTTCAGCACAAGAACGCTGAGACCAAGTGGATTCTTCTTCATCAACTAGACTTACTAGAAGCTACTGCAATTCATGGCCATGGGCAATGTATTTTTGAGCTCTTTTTGCACGTAATATAGCCAAATTTAAAGCTGGCCTATGCAAAATGTTTTCCAAGCAACTGCAAAGCTCACTGCATACAGAGTATATGAAATATTCAATTCAGAGATGAGTCTTCACAAACAATATGAGAGAGATTTTTCTACAACAGAGGTTTGTTTGTTTGTTTTTATCTTTAGGAGATGGAGCAGACTTTCCCATTAGACTGACTGACTGCAGAACTTGATAAATGTCAATTTGTATGAGTTTACGATGCAAACGGAAACAATTATTCTAAAGCATCATTTGGATATTTTAAAATTGATTTCTAAAAAAGCTAGATCACATGTTTTGCCAGGGTTAGATCTTAACAGCTACTATTAAAAATAAGTATTCAGGTTTTTAACTCATATGGTTTTTTAAAAGCATATTTATGGACAATAGCCAAACCAATAGAAATGTGTTTTTTTTTAAATTTTCATTTCATTAGTTCCTTTAAAAATAATGTCAGATACTAAATATGTATAAATAAAATGAATTATGACCTGTGATCAGCTGCTTATTAATATAGACACAAACCAAGGCACCAGTCTTGTCAAATTTTCATGATTTTTCTTATACCAATAAATCAGTACTCCTTTTCAAAGTATGTAAAGATTGACAGTGAGAACCAGTTAAAGGAATGATCACTCATTGGTTAGGTTGTATAATACGAAACTGCCAATATACGACCATTTTTGACTTCCCAAAATGCCACTCTCATCCAGCTCGCTCTGACTTGGAAGGAGATTATATACGATACAGGAAAGATGGGGGGCTTTCAGACCGCCTACTATATGACTTTAAGCAATTGATCCTGTTTCAATTTCCTCCTTTACAAAATGTGGATGATAATGCCTACTTATCAGGGTCATCAGACAGTTTAAACGCAATAATGGATAAAGCATACAGCCACGAACACCCAGGAAGCTAGCCTGAAATGACTGCAGTGTGAAGGAGCAATAGCTGTCTGTATAACAGGGTCCGTGGTAATCACAGCTACCTATCTCTAAAGGAAATGGTATTCACGAGCACAGCAAATGCTCATTCCTCCCCATGTCCAAGATGATAGCACAAGAATGGACGATTTTCAAGGTGTCTTTCTGCTCCACTGTATGGAGGCAGAACACAGACTTTGGGGTCATATCATTTGGACTAGGGACCCTGCTTGTCACTTAAAACCTGTGTGACTTAGGTCAAGTAACTTGGTCATCTACAATACGGGACTTACTACACCCAAGAAAATGCACTGAAGTCCTTAGAGCAGTGGTCCTCAATCTTCCTAATGCTGCGACCCTTTAATACTGTTCCTCATGTTGCAGTGACCCCCAACCATAAAATTGTTTTGTTTGCTACTTCACAACTGTAATTTTGCTAGTGCTATGAATCATAATGTAAATATCTGTGTTTTCCAATGTTATCAGGAGACCCCTGTGAAATGGTTGTTTGGCCCCCAAAGGGTCTTGACCTACAGGTTGAGAACCACTACTTTGGAACACTGCCCTCCAAACAAAGAGCATGAAATAAATATTAGCTGCTACTCAAGTGCTCCCTACTGTCAACACAATAGCTGACTTGGTCATGTTCTTTAACTGTGGCTGAATTTCAAGGAAACGATTTTATTTTATCCATGCTGTCATGCTTTCCATTCTTCAAATCTTTTTCTTTTCATAAGCAGAATATCTTTCTCTTCATGGCTCCATAAAATTACTATTAATTTAAAAAATAATCAAATGGGAAATTCTCTATAACAGCAGCAAGTAGTAACACATAGGGATTAAAAGAACAAAACTCAGGCCCACAATATACAGCCCCAAGTTTGTCCTACTGTGTAACTGGCTTCGTGTGTGTGAACTAATTATCTAATAACTTCAGAATGGTAAATATTGTCTACAATAGTTATATCAGTGTGTTAGGAGGATTTAAGGTATAAATACTTGTCAAGTGCTTGGGAAAGTGCCTGGTGCGGGTAAGCACTCAATGCCTGTTAGTTACTATGATCACGGGTATTAATGAGGCAATTGTGCCTGTAATATTTTTCTTTAGCGTATTCTGACATGTCACGATCATATTTTATAATAACTGCGGGCACTTGATTTCATATGGCCGGTCACACACAGGCCACGGTCCCTTTTGCAGGAAAGTTGCTCAGATACTAACTGCAGGGAAGTTACATACAGAAGTGATGGGGAGGTTGTCAAAACCTACTTCTGCACTGATTGTGGTATTCACACCGGAAACAGTTTGAATCACACCTGTTTTCACACTGTTAACACTTTAGTACCCAGATGGTCAGTGGCTTCTTTGATAGAACATAAACCTCATGCTGAGCCAGAAAAGACCTACAATGACAGGGTTAGAGAATATACCAGCAATGACAGGGTTAAAGTAGACCAGCACTGTCTGATCATCTTGGCTAAATGCCTTGGAGTGGAGACTCATTCACTCAGTTCAACATTTACGAACACCACCTACATACCAAACACAACGTTTGGAGTTAGGAATTCAACAGGAAATTAGAAATTAGTAAGTTCAGCATGGTAAAATATGCCTGTATTCTCTACCCTAGAGAACTTGAGAGAGAAGGATCTCAAGTTCAAGGTTATCCTGGGCTCCACCACAAGACTAGGGCGGGGTACTAAGAGTATCATTTACTCTTAGAAAACTCTAGTAGATAATGTCTAAAACACAACAAATGTATCTACATAATCCTTATCTTTAAAAAGGTGATGTTTATATGAGGCAAGGCACATGACCTAAATTTTTCCTCTTCAGGCAGAATTGGTGATGGAGGTTGAATAACCAAACTGACAGGTAAATAATACCACGGTTGACTGTCAAAGCCAGGATGATGGACGCTCTACAGGAATGGCCAAAGGTACCAAGGGATGGCATGCCAGACCACGCACTTGTTGACCTAATGCAGTGGAATGTCAAGGACAGGTGGGTAAGATCCCAGGACCTTGTAGGGACTGATCAAGCTGACTTGAAGGCAACCTAGCCTTTGCCTAGTAACCTCTGGGTATTTTATGCACAGTAATCTGAACCTCAAAGAAAACCACCAGGAGGACTCAGTGGGGAACACTTCTGTCTCTCTGGTGGATACAGTCTGACCTGGCAGGAAACTGCACATTCTGAAGGCTGTGTATGGGCAATTGTTTCTGACTGGTTAATACAACGGGCAGACAGACAACAGAATTTCCACTAGTTTATAAACGAACAATTGCTGGTAAACTCACAGGCCTTTGGAGAAATTAACCAGAACACAAAATGCAAGTGTGTGTGTGTGTGTGTGTGTGTGTGTGTGTGTGTGTGTGTGTAGTGTTTCAGCAGAGAATAGGAAATTAGACATGAACTCTGAGACCACCCAGTGGGGAAGGAGGGGAGGGGCAATTCCCTTTATTTTAACCCCCCCCCCCAGCTTAATCTTTCCCTCCCACATTCAATTAGGGGGTCACTTCCAATTCAGGGTTTATTGCTTGAGAAGGTGAGTTACTTTTTTTGAACCTTAGACTCAAAGAGCAGTTACCTTAGAAAAGCATGTAGAGCCAGGGGATTTGGGGCCCACCCTAAGTTAGAAGAGAAAGTAAGCGCAATGCTGGTCCCTTTGCAGTCAAATACTATTTTGTTGATGTGTGCAAAATATGAATAAAAAGACCTTGTATATTCAAAGAAGACCTCGTTACCATGCTAATACCTTAAGCCTGTAGGATTTGTAGATTTCTGTGATCCATTCTCTACCCCATAGTGCACAGATCATTGATTCAAATGTTACTACAGGACTGCTTCTGTAAGGGAAAGATTTTGCATGACACATTTTGATTGGCGCTAGGAAACTAGGCAAATCTGCCCTTAAGAATCCTGCAGGTTGAAAAATGGTACCTTTCCAATGCAAAATAACACCACCCAGAGGCCTCACCAGGCCCTCTGTGCGACCTCTACTGCATCTTTTACAGAAGCTAGTCAAGTGAAGTGGTAATTTAGTCAGTGAAAATAGAGTCTGCCACAATTCAGCTCTAACCGCCCCATTTTGGAGGTCTCATATTTTCTTTCTTTCTTTTTATTAATAACGATGGAGTCAGTCATTTGCGCAACACTCTTCTTTTAATGACATTTGTTCGAAGGAGTCAACTAGACGAACTGCTTGTCCTTGCCCACTATTAAAGCTCTTGGAAACACCATTTACAAGCTCTCAAGCCCGCTGCCCAGGTGACAGCTCTGGCTCTTTGCACTTCATTTGCACTCCAGTGCAGGACCATTTCTTCCAAAGTTTCTGATGTGTTCTTTTCCTGGAGAGTGTCATGCTGGTAATCATGACAAACGGTTGCAGACACCTTCCTTAACTCGCAATTGGAATTACGTTTGTGAATCATAATTTAGTTAGAGGGAGCTGTAATGGAAACTTCATGTTTTCGTTTTGATTCTGAGACTGTAGATAACTTAGGAAAATCCAAAATGCATATACTTAAATCATGATAATATGTCTAACCCTCAGCTAGTGTAATTACAGGATGCATTTCATTTATTATAGATGACTGGTCCTCTGTCATAGCATTAGACCATTAATGATATAATCACTACCAATATTAAGCACTTCACTGACATCATTTCAGCTAATACAATTATACACAGAAACCTAAAGAAAATGGTTCACACTTCATGAGGAGTGCCTTTAAAAACAAATACAAGTGGAATTTAAGCCCTCCAAATACAGGTTAATTATGGACATCCACAAACACCTTACTGAATATATGTTTATGATCAAACATGGAAAATTCTTAGGCTATCATATCCACTGAATCTTTCAAGTTTTGAAAGACCATAGCTGAACTATACATGAGATGCCAAGCCAACAAAATCTATCTTTTTTATGTTACAGTTAAATATTTTACACTTTGCTGAAGATCACAAGGTGAGCACGTGTTGAAGAAACATTTCAGGGGGTAAAAAGCAGAATTATATCTTATTTCCAAAAAGCAATGAAATACACTGCCTTAATACCCAGATTTTCCAGTAGATTTAAATCCTAGTTACCTAAACTGCATTCATTTCCCCTCTCATTTAAGAAAAGCTGCCTTTCTTATCTCTAGACAATAGCCATAAACCGTAGACTAATTTTTAAATTCTATTATATTAGTGGGGTTCATTTGTTGCTCGGAGTTTTTGGAATGCAAATAGACCTGACGAAGCAGTGTCTCCATTACCGAGATGACATTAAATATGTGCCTTCCAAGAGATTGTACCGCATCCTCTGGTTCCTCTTCCTAATGAGACATTCACAGGCAGCTCTCAAACAGCAATAAATCACCGCTGTATTGAAGTGAATCGTGATCATAATTAAGCACATCCGAAACAACCATGCTATGAATTATGGAAAGTCTATCTTGATTTCTTTATACCTTTTGGGGGTATAATAGCTTTATCCTGAGGATAAAAATAGTTGTCACTAAATCTTTCATAGTATCATCATGAAAAATGGTGACTAAGTTGATGTGCAACGTATTCGTGGGTGGTATGATAGTTCACATAATGTTGTTTCAATATCGAATTTTATCCCATGCTTTATCGCTTACATATAACATCTGAACTGACTCATAGGTTATATGATAGTCTGAAATATGGTGCGACTGAGAGACTAAATGCACTCTGCTTTATTCAATTACTTAATAAGTTCTTAGGAGCTTAACAGAATATCCACTCATAATAGGACTTCCAATTACAGGGAAGATCTGGTTTTCCTAAAGAAATAGTCATCCAACTAAACTTGCACACAAATGCTTTTAACTGCTAATCAATGTGTAAATCCTCCAGTGGAATGCTGGAGAGCTTAGAATCTGTAACATCAAGCAAAAACACCAGGAATAATAGAACAGACTGGGTGTTGATGTTCCTCATGTGGTCCCAAACATCAGGCTTAATTTCTCCCATTAGTTTTGAATAAAGAAAAAAAAAGTACTATCTCCATAGTATACTATAGTATAGTATTGTGCCGCGGGTTTTTTTTTTTTTTTTTTTTTTTTTTTTTTTTTTTTTTTTTT
>CABHPP010000980.1:14264-37536 GCA_902168425.1 Peromyscus attwateri
TTTTTTTTTTTTTTTTTTTTTTTTTTTTTTTTTTTTTTTTGGTCACCCAAGACAACGGGCCAAGAACATCTATTTGTGACAGGTGATCTCTCGCACCCACTAGTTCTATCTTTGGGAAGTCAAAATTGATTTTCTTCCACTTGTCACACTAAAATCTCAACTCTGTCCTTTCTGTTCCGCTCTCAAAGGAGTTCAACGGTATCTGGATCAAAGGATTAGGGAACCACAGCTTTAAGGGAAGCAAGCAGCATGAAAAGACAGTGGAGACAGTCCTGGGTATTTTATGTAAGCAATCTATTTCAGCTTCAAAGGAGGCACTGGGTAAGTGGGCGAACAACATGTAAAGTGCTCACTTGACATAAGTTTTTTTTTTTTTTTTTTTAAAGTAGTTGAGATAAAGAGAGCCTCCAATCGCTGACCTTTTATTATTAGCCAGAGTCCCCAGAACAAGAGAGACCCTGACAGAGGTGGTTCCTGGCCACCCGCAGAGCCTCCAGGGCTCTCGAGCTGGGGCTGTTTTTGCAGCTGCCCGACTCCTCTCCAAGCAGCTTGTTCCACTCTCACTCTGCCTGACGCTCTGGGTATCTGATTTCTGTCTCTGGAAACAGTGCAGAAGATAAGTGCTGTGAGGCCGGACACTAAGCACCCGGGGGCTTGTCTCTGCATGTTCCCCGGGAGCCAGGCACAGCCCAGGCTTAGCTGCGGCTTTGCTTGGAAAAAAAAAAAAGTGCAAACCTTTTATAAAATTCCATGAAAGAGATAAGGGAATCCCCATGCGTTCGTTTAGTTTTGCTCCTCTAGGTCTGAAAGCAGAGATGAGAATAAACACCGAATTCTGTTTCTTCCCAACCGTTAAGAGATGTACGTGAGCTTTGGGTAACTGAATCTTTTCACTAATTGGCGAAACATATACTTCTAATGCTGCTGCAGTGTATTTTACATATATAAGTTTTATGCTACAGGCTGTACATACTGTGACTTATGACCCCAGAAACCTGCCAACAAACTGGCCTGACTTCCACTTGCAGAGGAGTAAATGGAGGCCTGCAAGAAGGGATCCGTCCAGAGTCACGTGGTCAGTAAACGACCAATTTCCCACACTGGAAGGCAAAACAACTAAATGGGCTAAAAACAAGATAAATTTTCTTGGGTACATCAGAAAGCAGTTCTGTCCTGTTGATGACATTCAATGTTCAGCATCCCCCGCCCCCATAGGAATTCTAGCCACGCCCCCATGACCGCACATGCGCTGTTGAGACACTTAGTCATTTCTGCTTAGCCATTTCTGGGGCTGCTGGTCCTATGTAATCCAACCTATGTAATCTGCGCACTGCGTGGTCATGCGTGGCATAGCTACGTAGGCCTATATGCGCATGTGCGGGGGGGGGGGGGGGAACCATAAAAGGCCGATCCCATGCACCCTCCCCCCTCTTCTTCCCTGCATGTCTTCCAAATAGGCCTAGCACATCCTTTCCTGTCCCTCCCTCTTCCTAATAAACTCCTATAGTGGGTTTGGTTGTGCCTGGGGACTGTCTCTTACAGGGTAAACATCGCCGCATAAAACTAACACCCCCACCCCCCAAAATAGTCATGTTTCTGCATCTAAGGATTCTGTGTCTTTCTACAAATTAATAAGCTGAACTATTTGATCAGTAGTTTTTAATAGATGGGTCATAATTTGATTTCTGAATAATCTACCAGGTCGCAAATAATTGACACTAGGAGTTTATTTTCGTAATCAGATCAAATTTCTTTTCAACTTCACTTTCATATATTTCAGATTATAGCCTAATTTTGAATATAACTCTGTATATAATTAAACAATATCAAATAGGAAAGGGAGTCACTGCATAAATATAAGACATGCTGCAGTGGTTAATATTTAATTACAACATAATTAATCATAGAACTTCATCTGAATCTAATTTATTAGTGTCCCCCTCCACAACATTATCTTTGCTTCCTGCCAGAAAAAAAAAATAGACAAAAGGATATAAAACAATCCACGAAATGTATTTATTCTTCTTCCTAACAGGAGTCACAGCTTTCATTCATGGGGGTCAAAGAGTTTTATTAATACCCTCCTTGCTCTTAAAAAGAGTCATGGCTCTTGACCTCATGCCCCAAAAGAGAAACAAACTTCAAGAGTCACGAGGCTACTGGGCCACCTCTGCTGGGGATGAGGTTACAATCCAGGACAGAGATTGAGGGATGGTGACAACATCAGGACACATGGTGATGGCTTTATCCTGAGTCACTACTTATTAGAGGTCACCTCGCAGAGGAGAGAGGGTAGCATAAGGACAAACTGGGAGTGACTGGGCTCCGGTGGTCATGGATAGTTAAACAAGTGAGCAACTGTAAAAAGCCAGATGAGACATTCATGAGGGAAGAAGCCAACACGTTCCTTCTTGCCCTGGAGAGTCCTCTCCTAGGACCCACACTCTTTGGAAGGGAGGTAGCTAGACTAAGGAAGGTTACAAACAAAACCTCACACAGAAAGAGCCTGGGCTCTAAGAATAGACCAGGGCCGGCGTGAGAAAACCTGGGTGAAAGAACACAGTAGAGTCGTGATGGGGGAAAGAGGTTTAAATAGAAGCCCAGTCACCAAGTAGGTCATTGAGAGCCATAGTTGATATCAAAGCTCCAGGCACAAAGCATCTTGAGAAGATGGTTAGGACAATAGCATGTAAGATGGAATTAGAAAGAAACGAAGACAGTAAGATTGATTTCAACAATTATGCCCAGAACCAGCAAGATGGCTGAGTGGGTAAAGGCATCGCCAACAAGCCTGATGATACAAGTTTGAGTCCCGGGACCCACATGGTGGAAGGAGGGAACTGACTCACAAAAGTTGTCTTCTGACCCCATATGTGTGCCATGACATGTACATCATCTACCTCAAATAAATAAATGTAATTTCTTAGCTTTCTTTTTATTTATTCTTTGTGTCTTTCACGTCATACATCTTGATCCCATTCATTTCCCATCCCTGCATATCTGCCCTCTGTCCTTGCAGCCCCCTGCCTCCTGATAAAATTTAAGAGAAAAAAGAAAAGAAAAATAAAGGGGGAAAAAAATCTCATCATGGAAGTTATAGTGTGGCACATTGAGTCACACAGTATACCCTTTATCCATATATCTTTACTTGCAAGTGTTCATTGCAGAGAGTCATTGGTCTGGTTCAAGGCCTCTGGTTTCTGCTACACTATCTATGCTGGGCCCTCGCTGGAGCTCCTCTTGGTTATTCTGCTGTTTCCCTGTGTTGTGGAGATCCTTTGGGTCTCCAAGGGCTGGTTCCTTCACATGCTCCAGCAGATCATAGAGGGGGTGGATATTGGGGTGGGTCAACCCATAAACCTGGTTCTAGGATGGGGTAGTTGCAGAGTTGGTCAGCCTGCCTGCTCTTCCTTGTCCTCACCTCCAGGGTGAGCTCTCCTGCATTGCCATGGTGAGTTCATTTCTTGCAGGGATGAGCAGGGGGCAGGGCCAGATCTCCTGCTCTCTAAATGTAATATTTTAAAAAAAATTAAAATTATGCCCCAATTCACAAAATTTCAGAAATTAGATGAACTCTAGTAAACATATAAGATAAATATAATTATAATATTTAATGATGTGATAGATCTAAAATAAATGGGCTAAAATGTTTGAAGAATTCAGACACTGGAGAAGAGTGATAAAGAGTAATAAATCCAAGTTGAGGGGCTTTGAGATGAGAAAATGGGAAAGCAACTGATTAAAATGAATTAGGAAGAGAAGCATATTGTGAGGGGAATTTTCTTTTCTATTTTGATATGATGAATTAAAGATAAGCACTTAGAATCCATGCAAATGCTTTAGCAATCCAGACCATTGTGGAGCTTTTCCAGAGAATTCGAGGCAGAGGCTACAGTGTAAATGTAGCCGTCAATCCAAACGGATGTGACAACACAGGAAAGTCTATGCGGGGGTGGGGGGGTGGGGGGGATGTAGGGATGAAGCAGTGGAGAGGTGGAGGTAGGAGGAAGCAGGAGCTCTGTGAAGACAACGGCTATGGAAAAACCTCACTCTGTGTGTGTGTATGTATGTGTGTGCGCGCACATGCGCATGTGCACGCACGTGCGCATTTGGAACAATCTCCAGAAATATTGAGAAGTGCAGAGTGAGATATGGATTATGGCTTAGTTAATTCAGTCATACCTGCTCATCAGCGACATCATTTACCCATTATCAATAGACAGAAAGGGATCAATCAGGTCTTGAGTCTCACAGTCTTTTGAGATACCCCTCACCCTACATACCCAGGGGCTGCTGTGTGCATTTTCCTCTTCAGTTCCCCCATATCTCCAAGACCACTAGACTCTTGCTCTTGCCCAATACAAGGTCCTACTCACCTACAGTCTTCTCAAGCTAGTCCATTCATCCCCCTCATGGAAACACTAACCAACAAACAACCAGCAGGCCTGAAGAAGTCGCCCATGGGGCTGGGTCATGAATCTGTGAAGGACCTCACTCATGTATACTACAAGGGAATTAGCAGAGGGTAAGGTTTGGGAGTTGTGTGGCCACAAATGTCAAGTGACAAGCAGAGGTTTCAGATCACAAAGACTAGAGCAGCAAGGCAAAAGAGACGGCGAGATGCTTGAGTGCAGCTCCTCATGCAGTGATGACGGCAGGAAGAATGATCTATGGCTTTGAGCAGTGGGGGTGCCTCAGAAGCACGCAGGCTTGAAAGGTGATGGATGGCAGCTGAGATACAGGACGGTAAAATCACATGTGTTTTTTAAAAGGGAGAGAGAGAGCTGGGCCGTGGGAAGTCTGAGGGTGAAGAGCCCGGGTAAGAATGGGTTCTCTACAGATGGCGTACACTCTGTCTGCTAATTCAAGGTTACATAAGAATTGGAGCTCCATCAACAGAGCTTGAGAAGCTCCAGTGAGGCCGTGGCATCTGTGGATGTAATAAGCCACCTTGGTGACATGTACTCAGATGCCGCCAGGACCCTAAGTTAAGAAGAGTCACTTACGAGAAGGGCATATTACAGTCCTATGGGCCGAATCCAGCCTACTCCAATTTCTGCACGGCCTTTTAGTGAAAAATGGTTTTGATTATTCATATTACGATGATTTTCCCAACAGGGAATACTAACTTTGAACTCCAATTAAGCCAAGAATGCCAATCACCCACATCCATTTTTCTCACTAATAGACTTGCATTACCAAAAAAAAAAAAAAAATCCTGTATTATTTATCTTTTGAGTTTTTAAAATATTGTGGAAATGATTTTCTCTGGTTACTTCAGCACATTCAGCTGGTCGCTTGGCACACAAAGCCTAAAATACTGACCAACAATCAGCTGACACCTGCCCTATGACCCAACTGAGAAGTGACCGGTTCTCTAAGACCAGAGGAACATCAGCAGATGGGCAGTAAATGGTCCCTGAGCAAAAGCATAGAAAACAGCATGTTGAGAGGCATTCAGAGAAGCTCCACAACTTTCTAATAGTGGGGCAAGCTATTTTCCTAGTCACCAAGATTTAACAAGAGAAACCATTTATGAATAACAAAATTAAATTATAAAAAACAAAGCCTGTTTCTGGACAAAGGCACACTGGACACACATTGGACATCTACTATTTAAACAGCTCATATATTTGCATCAACAGCACCTGCCCTGCCAGGTACAGATGCACAAGCCTGTGATCTCCACTTCTTAGGGAGCCAAAGGAGGAGGATGGTATGGCCCAGGTTAGTTAAAACAATTTCATGAGATCTTTTCTCAAAATAAAAAATAGAAACAGGGTTGGGGACACCATTCAGTGGTTAGAGAAGATGCTTGGCATGTGGGAGGACCTAGGTTTGTTCCTCAATAACACACACATACACACACACACACACACACACACACACACACACACACACACACCCCTCTCTACTACCAAAGGAAAGGCCAACTTGTTTTTGCAACTCTTAAAGATTTAGAATTTAATGTTTATATGTATGTCATTATTTATTTAGTGTGGTAGGGAAGTGTGTGTGGGTACATGCACTCCATGACTCTGTGTGGAGGTCAGAGATTAACTTTCAGAAGTTGACTCTCTGCTTCTCTGCTTAAACAATGCGGACCTCAGGGATCAAACGCATGTTTGCTTGGCACCAAGCACGTTCAACTGCCGAGCCATCTCAATGGCCCCAACACTGAAGTTTTTCTTTTTGTTTGTTTGTTTTTTTCCTGTAATTTATTTTCCTCTGTGTAATAACTCTGACTGTCCTGGAACTCGCTCTGTAGACCAGGCTAGCCTTGAACTCATAGAGATCTGCCTGCCTCTGCCTTCTGAGTGCTGGTATCAAAGGCACGTGCCACCAACGCCCAGCCCAACACTTACATTTTTAAGGTATATCAAACTGACTGTAATGTTTTGGGGAGACACGTTCCTTCAAGGATTCTCTTCTGAGTCACAGCAGCGTCAGCATCTTTGATCAGATGAAACATCTGAGAATGCTGACGAGCAACCACTTAAGTTGCTGGAGAGGTATTTTAAGCACAGCCATGATGCCAAAAGGAGGTGCCAAAGTCAAAGCTTTGGATCAGGGCACAGTGCATTACAAAAGATGAAATTTTAAAGGGATGTCAATAATCAATTCCTGGTTTGGGCTCCTTAAAAAGAAAACTGGCATATTTTTCGGCCCGAATGTTGATATACATAACATGCTTTTGGACTACCTCTTCCCAAGCTTTAGCATACCGGGAAATTTTTCAGATGCCTCCAAGCTGCTTTTGATTAGAAAGAACAAAAGACCCTTGTAGTTGTACTGACGCACCCCCAGTGACATGTACGTTACTTACACAGCAGCTTCAGTTTGTGGCGGGTACTTCCAAGAAAAGCAAGGGCCATCAGCAATCACTTAGCAGCAGCTGGACCACTTCACATATCTTCTTGTACTAGTCGGGAAGGAATGCTCACTGTGAGCGGAGAGAGCAAATGTGGGAATACGATTCCCATAAAGCGCTTACATCCCCCCCAATGAAGTAAATAACTTAATTTGTACGTATAAAAAGCCCCAGTTAGTTATAAAATATGACACAGCAAATGAACCCGGAGCCGCTTAAATAAGCACATTGCATTTTTTTTTTTTTTTTCCCAGCAGGCTGAACTAGGAAAAGCAACGAGCATTCTCCCCCTCAAAGATAATCACTTTTATTGTTGTCAGGTCAGAGATTCAGATTCCACACAGCAACCTCTGACTAAAGAACAGCATAGTCCTTTCAGGTCAGAAGGTCCAATATGCAGCCCCCTCCGAAGCCCAGAATAATAGTCCTAAAATAACAAGCAAACACGGAGTTTTCTTAATTTGCCCTGTTGGGTTCCTGTAATAAGTACTTAACAACTGTGGGCTCTAAGCAGCCCAGCAGACATCAACAAGACCATTTGCCAGATGATTTAGCAAACAAATTTCCGAGAGTCTCACATTTATGTTGAGTGCATAACATAGGAAAACATGCAGGGACTTTCGAGATAATAACAGAGGAGAGGAAGAGCATACATTTAAAAAGAGCCGGAGAGACCAAGAATTTGAAAGTCTAGCGATCTCAGGCAGATATGCCAAATTCTCCTTCGAGGAAGAGGTTCTCCAAAGGCATACTTAGCAGTTGCTACTCATTTTTCATTCCTCGGGAAAATTACGTGAAATTGATTTACTGGAAAGGGATGAGGAGTCTGGAATGGACCTGGGGAAGGAAGAAATGAGCAGAAACCTCCACATGCATGAGCAATAACAACTGACATTCAGAAAGTGCAGAACGTGACTGGTTCTCAGTCAGTATCTGCTGAATGAATGAGTCCCCATGTCTAGGACTTGGAGCGAGGACAGGCATCCCCATAAAATATGCTTGGTAAATAGCAGGGAGGTAACAGTGGGATGAGGCATTCATAAAGGAATCATTCTTGGTGTCAGGATTTCAAGGCTTGGATGACAGTTCAGGAAGAAGGAGACATTTTCTGGGACCATGCAAGAAGTCTTCCTGGCTACATCTCTCGCAGGACTGGGTGGTAATACGAGTTTTTGCGGTGCTTCAAAGTGGGCAGAATCGGGGTGGTGGCACTTGCCATTTAAGAGTCTGAGCTCTCCCCAAGCTCTGCGAGCAGAGCAATCATCACTCAAAAGGAAAATAAAACCTACGGTAGAGTAGGCTCGGTCCTTAGCCTTCCTCACAGTTCTGGGCATCAGAGCCCAGGAAACCGTTTTGAAGCAGGAAGGTAATGAATCCCATCACTTGATGTTTGTGTGAAATTGTATTCTGTTTTCTGAGGCAATGTACTTTTTGGGCATTCATGCAGACATTTAAAAAAAATACAAGCAACCATTATTTTTATTAGTCCGTGTATTAGTTTAGCCGATTTTTCTCCCCATGTTAGACTCCTTATCCAACGAGTTCTCTAAATTAATGTGTTTCTCTGAAACCTTTTGGCTAGCTTCACAGAAAAAAATAAAGCACCCAATGGTTGCAGAGAGGCAGTCCACGTTTCAAATGTAAAGTGTGACTCCTCACTGTTAATTGTCAGTTCATTTAACTTTTCAATATTCTGCCAAATGCACTTGAACTTGATTCAAGTGTCCAAGGGCGGCTTCCTCCTATGATCTGAGTTGAGCAGCCATGTCCGTACCACAGAGATTCTCCAAGCTTCTAAGAAACAGATTCACACCTGGGAATGACTGTAGTCAAGTGTGAGGAGGAGGATTTGCAAACATATAAATGCACACATAAATAAGACTGCTCGCGGAGTCGTCGACTTGCAAATGATGTGCCAAGGGCGCAATGAACGAAGCTGAGGCTCGAGAGCAAGCTTGGTTGCCAGATGTAGCATGGTGATTTGGGGGAGCCCAGGGGAGTCCCCATGAGGAGAATGGCTGGGTGTAAATCAGTCAGAGAAATGCTCTGCTGCACCCAGAGACCCAAAGGAAATATATTCATGGTAAATGGAGAAGAGGGTGCTCAGGCCTGGGACCAGCCTTGCTGAGAGAGGGGCACAGAAGACGCACCTGGGAGAGGTACACCAGGAGAGGATGCTGGGAGCCATGCAAAGACTTTCATGAGTAGTAACACGCACAGCTGAGGTTTGATTATTTATTAATTAGAAGTAAGGAAGCCTTTTGTTGACATGAACTATTTCAGTTACAAGAAAGAGCCAATCTAACCAAGGAGGGAATAGTTGCAAAATGTCGGTGGTCTGGAAGTAACTTTGAGTAGACGGGTTTGGAAGAGGTTTTATGTGTTTTGTTTGTTGGGTTTCTTTCTGTGAACGGGTCTCCTGTAGTCCAGGCTAGCCTCAAACGCCTTATATAGTCAAGGCTAAACTTGAACTTCTGTACCTTCTGCTCTACCCTCTGAATGTTGGGATTACAGATCTCTGTGGTCATGCCCAGTCAACACAGTGCTGGGCTGGAAACATCAACCAGGGTCTCTTGCATAGTACTCTACCAACTGAGCTTTGTCTCCAATCTTCCCATTTGCTTTGTTTTAAGCCAAGGCCAATGTGTGCTTTTAGAGTTAGAGGCTTAAGTAGGAATTAAATTATCCAATAAGCATTAGAGAATTATTTGCAAACTACATTTTACTTTAGATGGGTTCCTTTAAATTCGGAAAAGCTAAGGAGAATAAGCATGCGTGCAAACCCGCTGGGACCATGAATCAGCCGGTCCACAGTGGTTGAAAAAGAAACGTCACAGTGCTTTCTGGGAAATGGGAAACAATACAAATTCACTTGTCTTGGGTAGAGTAATTTTTAAAGGCAACCTCTAATTGCAAACTAAATATGCATTCATATATGTTTGCTTACAGAAATATTAAAGGTATAACTTTAATTGACCCTAGATATCTGCTTTATTTTGCTTTTAACTCTTTTAAAATGTGTTTTATTGTTGTTGTTGTTATTTTTATTTTGCTTTTTTGAGACAGTGTTATATGTAGCCTAGAACTCACCATGACTCAAAGGCTGTCCTCAAACTCATGATCCTTCTGCCTCAGCCTCCAGAATACTTAAGTTACAGGCATGTGTCACCACACCTAGCTTATTATTATTTCCAATGAAACTGAAACAATTGGATCGTATAAGGATTAGAGAGATTTTTTAGGAGCATGAAATTGCATTATCATATTCTCTTATTCAAATGATGACTAAGAGCCGGGTGGTGGTGGTGGTGGCTGTGGCGGCAGCGGCGGCGGCGGCGGTGGCGCACGCCTTTAATCCCAGCCAGCACTCGGCAGGCAGAGCCAGGAGGATCTCTGTGAGTTTGAGGCCAGCCTAGTCTAGAGAGCGAGATCCAGGACAGGTACCAAAACTGCACAGAGAAACCCTGTCTCAAAAAAGAAAAAAAAAAAAAAAAGATGACTAAGAAAACAAAACCACAAAAGACTATCCTGTGCATACTATATTGAGTCATTGTGAAGAACGACTTTTGCTATGATGAATAACCTGAGCTGAAAAGACATGGTACCGAAAGCCACAGGTGAACGTCTACACAGTGTTCAATAACATTGACAAGGAATCTCAGTGTGATCACTTATTTATTGTTACTATATTTTAAAGTTGTTTGTTTTGGAATTACTCCTTCTGAAGAAAAGCGGTTTAAAAGTTAATTTATACATAAATGTTTTCACCTTGTTCCCCACTGCTGTGGGATGTTCTGTATGTTAAATGTGTTGCTCTGATTGGTTCATAAATACAACACTGATTGGCCAGTAGCCAGGCAGGAAGTATAGGCGGGACAAGGAGAGAGGAGAATTCTGGGAACAGGAAGGCTGAGGCGGAGAGACACTGCGAGCTGCCGCCATGACAAGCAGATGTTAAGATACTGGTAAGCCACAAGCCACGTGGCAACTTACAGATTAATAGAAATGGGGTAATTTAAGATATAAGAACAGTTAGCAAGAAGCCTGCCACGGCCATACAGTTTGTAAGCAATATAAGTCTCTGTGCTTACTTGGTTGGGTCTGAGCAGCTGTGGGACTGGCGGGTGAGAGAGATTTGTCCTGACTGTGGGCCAGGCAGGAAAACTCTAGCTACACCCCAACACACTTAAAATAATGGCTTTACAAATTTTGAAGCTGTTTTCTTTTATGAGCCTATAGGTAGCTAGCACCTCTCTAGCCAACACAGTAAGTAGTAATCTCTATCAGATTCATTACCACCTTCATCCTCCATCCCGCTGTTATGGATTCCTTGTATTTGTGTGTGTGTGTGTGTGATCATGAGGCTCAGACTCTCATCAGAACCTGGGATTCTCCTCTTTCTATCATCCACTCCACCTGAGCAATTACCCGAGCCCTGCAGGTTTTTCTGGCTTTGGTATCTCTCCCTTCTACCCAATAGGAACAGCTGTGGAACACTTCGAATGCCTACCTTTGAGACCGGCATCTTCAGAACTCCCCTTCTTAAAACGGATTCCTGTTCTGTTGCTCTAAGTGAATCCTGAAGTCGAGCAATGTGACCATCCCTGTGCTGGGATACACTACCTCACATTTGTTTCTAACCTACAAGACTTTTTCTCTAAACAATGCTCCCCTCTGGCTCCCAATACCTCTAGACCTCTAGAGCACCCTCCTGCCACTTGATCCTGGAGCTTCTTGGGTCCTCCTGCTCCTCCTACCGGACCCCTCCTTTCAGCCCCAAGGAACTTGCTTGTGACCCTTGCCCTATTTTGAATAAGTATCTTTGTTTGACCTCAGCTCCCCCCCCCAAAGTCCTGGAATGTTGACCCTTCTCTCCCAGATCTTGTTTTGTCAAACAGTATCCATCAAGCCCACGTCTCAGAAATGTCAATCTTAATTGAAAATGTGTCTGTTTTTATCAGCACAAGCACTGAGATAGCTTAATTCAGCTCTGTTGTTATCGGTGGTTTGCTTTTCCTCAGGTAGTAGACACTTTCTATGCCCCCCTCCCCAAAGGGGGTAAAAGGTTGAAATAAATGTAGATTTAAGAATGAGGTGCCAAAATGCCCTTAAACGGAGAGCTTTACAGTTTACCTTTTCTAAAGTACTCGGCCACTTAAATCTGTGGTTTGTCTCTTCTGTGACTATAAAAAGAACTCTAGCTTCTAGACTTTTTCCCTGCGCTTGGTTCTATTTGTATGGACTGCTCATCCCATAGCCATAAACAGCACTATGTGAATTCGGGATACTGAGAGAAACAGTCTGTATTTTTAATCATTCTCTATCAGTCTGCCTGTATGCTCCTAATCTTCCATGCCAGGAGTCAATCTTCTGTAGTCTGTGCTCTTCCTCCTAGGCTGAGTGGAGAGTACCAAAAAAGGAGCATCCTTCTGTGGAGAGTAACTTAGCCAAGGGCACTCTGCTCCATCTTTATGATGAAATACATATTTCCCATTAAAAGGCAAATCTGTCATTTTAAAAGGTTGAATTGAATGTACTTTAAAAATAATTCCAGCTGGTTAAATTGAGAGCATTGAAAAAAAAAAAAAAAAAAAAAAAAAGCTCAGTGAGAACGTTCTCTTGGTCTGTAGTATTTTCATTTTCCTGAAGTATGAATTGGATATATTTTCTTTTACCTTAAGCCCTTTATTCACAGTGTTTGACTCTAAGTTACTAGAATAAGTTTTAAAGATGAATCTGGTTCAATAATGCAACTTCTAATACTTCACATTTCTATTTTAGAGTTATTTTTAGCCAAAAAAAATGGCCCATTTGAACTGATTCCTTTTCTATAACTATGCAAGAAATATTGGCATTTCTTTAGTCCTCTGTACTTCAGAAATCATCTGTAGACCTTTAACAGCTCTGTCTTTGAAAGTACTATTTCTTTAATACAATTTTAAAAATAAATTAAAAAATAAATGACAGCCTGGTAAAATAAGAGCAAAGTATATTTCATATTCATTAAAATATGAAATGACGTTCTTTAAAATTCGCTTAGGTTTATATTTTATACATACATTCAATTTAAAATACTTATATAAATTTAAGATATATATATATATAAACAACTGTGTGTATGTATGTATATCAAAATATATACTACTATATATATTAATTGAAATATATTTGGATAAATTTTAAAAATATACATCCAGTGACTTAAGATCTGACTTGGGGTTTTACATTTATGATAAATTTGGAGGAGGGATGTTTTCCATTAAGCTAAACAGGAATACAAACTCGCTCTCCATCATTTGAGTGAAGCTCATTTATCCATTATCTATGCAGGTTCAGTTTTTCTTGGTCACCACCAATCTCTCCTCCTCTTGGTATTGAGAAATGGAATACAGGTTTCTAAATGTATTGTCTCCATCACTGACCTTTACTCATGACACTGGTACTTCCTAGGTTATGAGGACATTTCCAGTAGCATACTCAGCTACACCTCAGCACCTTCTAAACGTTACTCAACACTAGCTAAACATTACTCTTTCTTTTTAGTCCAAAACTTACTAGCATACACTCTCTTCTGGTTTACAGAATGAGAAAAAGTGGGTTACAGCAGGGGATTAGCTGATTTTACATGTTAAGAATTACATTGCGGGGTGTGTGTGTGTGTGTGTGTGTGTGTGTGTGTGTGTGTGTGTGTGTTGGCATACACACCTGTGTGTGTGGAGACCAAAGGAGGATGTTGGATATCCTCTTGGCCACTCTATGATTCCCTTGAGAAAAGGTCTCTGACTGGAGCTAAGCAGACAGCCAGCAAATCCCAGTGATCCTCCTGTCTCCACCCCTCTCCCTCAGCCAATGCTGGGTTAAAGGGACATGCCACTGTGCCCGCCCCCCCGCCCCACAAGCTTCTTCATGAGTTGCAGAGACTTAACCTGTTGTCTCCATGCTTGCACAGCAAGTGTTCTCACTGGCTGAGCCGTCTCCTCAGGGCCCCAAGAGCTTTTGGTGGTTTTGTCCTAATTTTGATTTCATCATGGAAATGATGGCTTCAGTGCTGTTTTTGTTTTTGTTTTCTCCTGTCGACTCCCTTTCTTAGCTTCCATTTGTACTTTCGTTTCACGTCTCAGACCATGGTTTACGTTTCTCACAGGTTGAAAGTTTGCCACTACTTTTCCTCCCTCTCTCCGTCTATCCCCCACTGGGTCTCCAGTCTCCAGGAAGCCTGACCCGGAAACGGACGATATTCCGACACCCAACATTATGCCAACAGAACCAAAGCAACTCACTTCTTGCTTCTAATGTTCCCGCCCATTCCCACCGCCTTGGACCAAGCCTGACATCCTCATCCTAAGGGCTTCACACCTGAAATCCATCTACATTGTGACATTCTGTCCCTTTCTTACCAAGGCAGGAGGCTACTAGCAAGTGTCCACCGATGCAACCAATACCTGAAAGACTTTGGGAGGATCCTCAAGTCAACCCAGAGCCCCACAGCTGGCCTTTCCTGCTCTGATGCACCACCTACGTGTACTCCTCTACCTCACTGTGTTGAGTTCACATATTACTTCCCCTTCTCTCCTACTGAAGTACTGAAGAGATTTATTTCCCTCAGGGTTACCTGACTAAAGCGGTACTCACAACGGTGTTTGGGGATAATAATCTATACCATCTGTGCAGGGAAGGGAGTTTACTAATGCAAGCGAGTCTCTGGTGGATAGAAAGCAGAGAGGTGTTGTGAAACAGGGGTTAGAAGCCTGCTCCAAACCTTCCCACTGATTCTTCATCTTCTTGCAGAATGGGAGATCGGAGCTCACAAAGTACCACTGCACTTTTGAGATTATTCGAAGCCCTGCGGAAAGGACACTCTGCATTATGTACGACTGGGTTGCTGCTCTAAATCTGTTAGACTAAATAATTAAGCTGAAGTTATTGTCACTATGTAAACCATTTATATGCAAAAGATACTTGCTCCTACACCATGGTACCCATTCCCGGCCCTTCACACAGTTTTTCCTTTTGTATTATTGGATCACAGCTTGTTATTTCCCTATGCAATACCATGGTGGGATAATTATTTATTGAGTATTTATTAAGTAATTAAGGCAGTGGTTTGGAAACTTTTCTTTATCCTCTGAATAATGTCCTCTGTGGTAAATGAACTCATGGGGAGGGATAGAGCAGAACGGATTTTGTTAAAATGGGAGTACAGATCTCATAATGTAACAGAATGTCTCCAATTCCAGAACCCTGCACCCTGCATGGCCAGGGTGAATCATGGCCCAGTTTTCAACCCATTGCTTAGAGATAATATACTCCATAGTAAGAATATTAATGCTTACTACTAACCCAGGTGTGAACAATTTACTTAGCAAAATCAAGCTAGCCAATAATAAACAGTGAATGTCCAACTCACTGAACTATTAAAAGACTTCTGAAGAAACACAGTAACAACAAAGCTTACCATTAGAACAGGAAGAAAATTCTCAGACAAAATAATAGTAGTCCGAACCAGAAAATGGCTACAAGGATTGTGCATCTTAATACACTGCTGCTAAATGCCATGGCTTTCCTAAGAAGGAAGACAGCAGGAGAGGGGCTAGAGAGGGTGACAAATGGACATTTAGGGGACTCAAGTATGAAACTCCTTTACCCCTGGAAAGATGAGCAAAACTGATACATGACATTCCATGAGCAGAGAGGAGGAGGAACAGTCACAGCCCAGAACAAGTGTGTTTGGCCTGAAAGGAATGATGGGCTTTGCTGCGTGTGTTTTGGCTAGTGTTATGTCGACCTGACATGGGCTAGAGTCATTTTGAAAGGAGGAACCTCATTTAAGAAAACGCCCCCACTGGACTTGCCTGTAGGCAGAACTATGGTGCATTTTCCTAATTTATGATTGACATGGAAAGACGCAGTCCACTATGGGTGGTGCCAGCCTGGGCAGGTGATCCTGGCTTGTATAAGAAAGCAGGTTGAAAAGTGCTAGAGAGGTCCACAGAAATCCACAAAGATACCCCCACAATAGACTGCTGGCAATGGTCGAGAGATAGCCCGAACTGACCCACTCTGGTGATAGGATGGCCAAACACCCTAATTGTCGTGCTAGAAACCCCATCCAATGACTGAGGTAACCGGATGCAGAGATCCACAGCCAGGTCCCAGGAGGAGCTCCAGGAGTCCAACTGGCGAGAAAAAGGAGGGTTTGTATGAGCGAGAATTGTTGAGACCAAGGTTGGATAAAGCACAGGGACAAATAGCCAAACGAATGGAAACACATGAACTATGAACCAATGGCTGAGGAGCCCCCAACTGGATCAGGCCCTCTGGATAAGTGAGACAGTTGATTAGCTTGATCTGTTTGGGAGGCATCCAGGCAGTGGGACCGGGACCTGTCCTCAGTGCTGTGCTGGCTCTTTGGAACCTGGGGCTTATGCAGGGACACTTGGCTCAGCCTGGGAGGAGGGGACTGGACCTGCCTGGACTGAATCTACCAGGTTGAACTCAATCTTCAGGGGAGTCTTGGCCCTGGAGGAGATGGGAATGGGGGGTGGGCTGGGGGGAAAAAGGGGGGGGGGGCGCGGGAGGACAAGGGAATCTGTGGCTGATATGTAAAATTAAATTAAAGTATAAAATAAAAAATAAAAAATAAAAAGTATTTGCCATGGCAAGGAAAATGGCTGTTAAGAAAAAAAAAAAAAAGAAAGAAAGCAGGCTGAGCAAGCTCCTGGCCTGAGTTCCTTCAATGATAGACTGTGACTTGAGAGTTGTAAGTTAGAACAAACCTGTTCCTTCCCAAGTTTGCTTTTGGCCTTGGTTGTTTTATCACAGCCCTAAAAACACACTAAGACAGTGCGGCAATGTCAATCCAACAAGGAACAAGTGTTTTTAAGATGCCATGGTACGATCCTCTCAGATGTATGAGAAATGATGCTGAGGAGAGGGGAAGGGGGAAGGAACAGGGGAGAGAGACAAGTATTCTTAAATGATCACCGTTTTTCTGAAAGTAACGTGGCTGGTAAGATAGATATTACCAGAAGTCTCAACCGTGGCTGGTAAGATAGTTATTACTAGAAGGCTCCACCGTGGCTGGTAAGATAGATATTACTAGAAGGCTCCACCATGGCTGGTAAGATAGATATTACTAGAAGGCTCAACACAACCACACACAGGTGTGCTGTTCCTTTTCCACCAACAACCCAAGTCACGCTATTATCCCAGAGGACTCACATCCCTGTGGAGTTTTCCAACCAGATAGTTTGATGCCAGTGACCACAGCCAGAAGGAAAGCCCTAAAATCAAAGACCAAGCACAGAGACCAATCGGCCTTTGGGACAGGCAATCCCACGCTGATTTTTAGGACCCAACATTGCCCAGCTCTTTCAGAACCATCTTGTTGTGGGATCTAACAAGCAGATGATCCTGGGAAACTCTATGCCTGGAGCCTACTGCAGCCCCAGGCAAACCTCTCCTCATATGGATGGCATAGGAGCAAGAGCATGCTTTTCTTAGCAGCGTCTTCCAGGGGTAATGTTGAGGACCATCCAAGCAGAGAGATACCAGGGAAAGAGCTCAGGGATGAGGGTTGGCCTTGCAGCACTATCCAAAATAGTTAATTTTGGCCCCGAAAAGAAGTTGCCAGAAGGGTTATTGATTTCAAAGCTTCAAGCTGCTTGTAGGACTTGAGGCCTAGCCAGGACCCTGGGGTAGATTTTCAAGGTCAGAGGTTCGGTTTTTTTGTTTTTTTCTGGGAATATAATGGTGGGCCATGATTTCCCTCATAAATAGTCATAATTAGAACTTGAAGTTAAGTGGGTTAACGTTCATAACAAATGTAAATCTTGTGGTTTTGGCACTGGAATTTCTTTTAAAATTCTTTACACAGCATATTGACAAACTAATTAAGGGTTATGATTAGAAATTAACATTCAGAGAATATTGGTGCAGTACTTACACTACTATTTCAAGAATTTTTAGAAAAAGAAAATAATGCCACGTTTAATGTGGCATATTGATGAACAAAACTAGAAAAGACCATACTGAGTGAGTAGGCAGACCCAGAGGGACAAATGTTGTACGTTCTCCCTCATCCGAGGCCCATAGCTCCCAGTCTCCAGATCTGAGTTTACAACCCGGAGTAACTGCAGAAATCAGGAAAGTAGAAAGGGAGCGGGGTGGGGGAGGCGCAAAGAGAGGGGACTGGGAGAGGACAAGTGATCTGAAAGGGAAAAATAAGAAAGACTGGGTTGGGGACCTTTTATTGGAGGGGAGAAAGTGAGGAAAATACAGAAGGAGAAGGAGGAAGTAGGTAAAATAACAAGAAAGATGTGCGAAAAGTCATAAGGAATCATCTATTTACTCAATTATATACAATACATCTAAGTCTATATATACATACATGGTTTAAAATACTTTCTTACATTCACTTTAATGGGACAGGTTGACCAGTTCTTTCTTTCTGTCCCTCTTCTCTACAAGGCTAGGGATTTAACCCAGAGCCACTTGTATTAGAGACACATAGCTTTCCCACAGATTACACCCCCAGTGCCAGGCGACCAGTTGACAGTCGACTACCATTTAGAAGTGAGCAGCACTGACGTACGTGGCTGACGTACGTGGCAATGAGAAGGAACGGCACACTTTGTGGGTCCTTCCTTACGAACAAAACCCCTCCGAAAGGCCGCAATACATTAAGACAGGCCCACTACAGATTGCTCATCCTAACCCCTTCAAAAACAGAAAAGCTAGAACAAACTTTCTCCTCTGTGGTTTGCTTGAGTGGAAGGGTTATTAAAGAGGAATTCTGAAGCATAAAAGTTGCGTATGTGTGAGGCTGTGTGGAGCACTAGTTTTATTTCACTGCCTTGAGGTAATAATTAGTCTGTAGTGACCCTAACTATTACGTCTGCATACTCTCATGGTAAAATGAGTCCCATCACAACAATAACAACAAAAACTTTTAGCAGAAAAAAAAAAAAAACCAAACCATAATCAGTCTAACCTTTAAAGGTCACTCAGGAACTAAAAATCTTTACTTGAATTCATTATGAAATCAATGAAACCTCTGCTTAAGATTCGTGTAATCATAAATAACATAGAAGAGAAATGGAGGGGGAAACACAACGTTTGCCATAAATCTTCCTTAACTTCCGAGAGGTCACGGTTCACCATCAGGTAGCTATGTCTTCCACACCCGGGTCAGACTATTGTACTACTGCCTAGTATTTAGTCTGGCTGCCTGGAACACTGCCCAAGCTTTTATGAGTTAAAAAAAAAAAAAGGCTCATATAATCTGTCTTTTGATATTTTAGTTCGTGCTTTCTTTTTTTTCCCCCAGTACGTTTGTATCTTTGCCAAGGAACGCATATTGAGTCACGATCCCCATCTCAACAAGCACTGACGAGGAGGCTATAGGTAAAATAAAAACAGTTTTGATGAAAGACATTCTTTTTTTTTTTTTTCCTCTTCCTTCAAAGATGCACGAAGTTTTCGTTTTCTGAATACAGTCTCGGAATTCCAGAAATTCCATCAGTATACATACTCAGGGCATGCCAATGCCCGTGCATCAGCGGACATTAGCATGAACACCACCGCGGTTCTCAGCAGCCTTCGGTTTAGCTACCAATCAGAAGGACCACTTAACAATTCTGCTCAGAAACAAGGAGGACAAAAAGGCGCTCGGATCAAGGGTACCGTTTGATTTGCCTGCACTAATAAGTGCCATAAATTATTTAAGGAACTTCAAAGTCTTGAAACTGGTGAAGTACACCCGGGCAAAAGTAGAATTTGTTTGTTTATTATCAATTATTTACACAGTGTGTTTTACAACATCAGATGTGTAGAAAAGGCGTAATCCTGAGGAATGGTGTCCAATAAAAAAGTATATTATGCTAATTCTGGGAACGCTTAACAGAGGCCATCAGCTTGCGGAGGCCATTTGGTGTAGTAGGTTATAAATGTTTCAATAACAATCTCAATAATACTGAACTCTAAAACGCATTCTGAAACACACGTATCTATTTATAATCTCTGAGAAAGCAAGATGCCAGGCACACACAGTTTCTTGTGGAACTATGATAAAAAAGAATGTCGACTCTCTGATAACACAGTGACCCTGAAACAAAACACCATACTTGGCTCTACTAATGAAATATTTGTAACACAATAGATGAATCAAATCCACACTTACCCAAATAGGTCAGCCCCCCCCCCAAAAAAAATCAACATGCCAATCTTTTTTAATCAAGCCAGCACTTCAAATCTAATGTAGTAATTATAGATGAAAATGTTCCTCAGATTAAGAGTCACACCCCAGGGATGTGTGGAGGGTATGCCAGGACGGTATTGTTTTTTAATGTGTCTCCGGTCAAATGTGGTAAACTTCACACTTTTAACCAGTGCTGTTTGTAATAGATTGAATGAAACAGTTCTACAAAAGAATCAATAAATGTAAAGACTGGGAAGAAATAAGAGAGGCTCGTAGACTTGTACCTATTGTCTGGGGGAATTAGATGTCAGTTTGAGTATTATAACTCTGACAAAGGTTTCCTAGTTTTAATTTACTAGAACATATAATGGGCAAAGGAGAGGCTGGGAAACACAGTCAGGCTGAATACATTATTTAACAAACACTTTAATGAACGCTCTGCACATTTTTATATTCCTGACATAGTCTTGCCATTCATTTTTTTCCCCCAGAACCCTGTTTATCAATGAAACACATTTTTCTAAAACAGGTCTCTTCCTAGTTTTCTTAAATTCCAAACCCATGATGGAATGTTTCATGCCAAATAAGACACTAATGGGAACACACAATGCTTACCTTAATGTCATGATGAAAGAAGGGACTGCAAACCCTCTTGCTAAAATTCAATAAGCAAATGAAACATGATAATGATAGCGGATTAGGTGAGTAATTCCTGGTTCAGTGCATGGGCCTAAATGGAACAAGATTGCACAAGAATTCACATGCGGTCTTTATTTTCCCAGCCACAGAGAGAAGTTTAAGAAAGCTTTGTCCTGGCATACAGAAGAAAGATCCAGGGTCTTTTTATTTATTTGCTTATTTTTTTTACCCAAATCCATAGACTTAACTGTGCTTAACTCACAGAGCAGTTGTTCAGCCCTTATACACATACCAGATGCAATTTAGATAGGCCACATCCCCACACTTATCTTGGGAGAGGAGAAAACATTCCATTAATCAAAAACTAATGCATAGGTCCCCTTGGGAATAAATGGGAACCACACTGCAAAGTGAGAATTAGTGTTTTCTGTAAAACATGGAAGAATGATATGTCAGGAAACTTGCCCAAGCATCCAAATAATAATGAACACGTTGCAGGCCCAAAATTGTTTTGATTCTCTGCTGACTGACTTGTGCAGCACGCCAGTTAATAACGAACGTTGCAAGTCGGACTGCAGTAAACAGCCCTGCCTGAAAGACCACAGAGATGAGACCTGACTCCCAGCTCACAGACTAGTCCATCCCCCCGACTCCTCCCCACACATAGACACAAACATGTAATCCAGTGTCCAATCCATAAACTAGAAGGGATAGTGAGAGGGCAAAAGATGGGCCTTGTCTTCAAAAGTTTTGCAGTCCGACAGAATATTTTTCAAGTACTCTGTGACACAGTTTAAAGAAAAAGCCTTGCTGTAAAAATGCAGAGAACAGTTCTGCATCACAGAGCTACCTGGGCTCCTTCTTAACCACTCAGCTCCAACACAGTCATACCAACAGCCACAGACAAGACGTAAACAAGAGGGTATGGTAGTGAGCCAATAAAACTATTTACAGATGCAAAGTTGAATTTCATGTAATTTTCCTCTGCCATCTAATACTCTTCTTATAATTTCTTCCATCATCCACTTACAGGTCTGAGAATCATCCTCTAGCACGCAAGCCATCTGAAAACAGGTGGTGGGTCTGACTTTGACCTGGGTTTGCAGACTCTTCATCTAAGGCAATAATTATGTAATAAATACCAGAACGATGTATTGGTTCCTACAATTAAAACAATCAAAGCCACAACTAATCAGGGTTGCAAAAGTGGATTAGTCCTAGTTTCTAATCTGAAATGCAGTTGAAATTTAGTTGAAAACAACCCAATGAATCCAGCTGCAATACTGAAAGGAAATCCCAACATGAAAACAACTCCAGCGTAGAGTGGAGTTCCTGGCACAAGGAAAGAGGGTACAGGATAAAATGCAACCCCGGAGACTGGATATCCTTGCTGGTGTCAACAGAACTAGGAAGCATTTGTAGATAAATTTGATAAAAAGGAAACTCCGATTGTAAAAAAAAAAAAAATCATCCAAAAAGGATGAGCAATAGCTTCAGATCAAACTAGCTGCACGTGTTTAGCCAGTGAGATGTATCACCTGCATTGTAAGGACAGGGAGAGAGTCCTTTTGCTGGGGTGGATGATTCATTATGGCATCTTTAGTGAAGCCATATCTGAAGCTGTCTAGTAATCGTAGATGTGTGCTTGACTAAAAAAAAACAAAAAAGGAACTTAAGTAGAAGAACAGGCTTGAGAAAAGGCAAAGGAGAGCTGGAGGAGTGGTGCAGGAGTACTGGTTGCCCTTCCAGAGGACCAGGGTTCGATTCCCAGCATCCCTATCAAGTGGCTTATAACTCCAGTTCCAGGGCACCTGATGCCCTTTGGCTTCTGAGGGCACCTGAACACATGTGCTGTATATAACTCATGCAAACACACACACACACACACACACACACACACACACACACACACCTAACAGAAAGAATAATGAATTAGAGAGAGAGAGAGAGAGAGAGAGAGAGAGAGAGAGAGAGAGAGAAGGGGTAGGAAAGGCACATTTTTTGGGAGCCAAGGAGATCCTCAAAACAGTTCAAGTGATGAGCTGGTGCCAGACAAGAAATAAGGATGGATTCATAGTAAGAACTCTGAGTGCTACCTTGAAAAATTTGGACTCATTCTTTATGCAAATGAATGCCCCAAATCTCAAGCACGTACTACACACATGAGACATCAGTCAAGCTGAAACATTCCTTATCATCTAAGTTCAACAGTATTCTAAGCACAAAATGAAGTTTTTCTAAAACAACTTACAGCCGCTGATTAGTTTCTAAAATTCTTCTCCATTGCTACATCACACAGGGCTAAAATGCTTGGGTGAAATGGTAGGAATCTGGGAGTTTTAAAATAGGGTTGGGCATAGAGGAAGTATTTTGTAAACAGGTAAGTCATTTTATATTTCATTTAGATGTGTGCCAACAGCAGGCAAAGGAAATAAAATGTAATCTTGGAATTCAAGAGATAATAGTAAAAACATCTTTTCTTCATCATGACATGAAGATTTGAGACACTTAAATGCCCCTATTCATTCTCTCTCTCTCTCTCTCTCTCTCTCTCTCTCTCTCTC
>CABHPP010000980.1:37636-48145 GCA_902168425.1 Peromyscus attwateri
CGAGACAGGGTTTCTCTGTGTAGCTTTGCGCCTTCCCTGGAGCTCACTTGGTAGCCCAGGCTGGCCTCGAACTCACAGAGATCCGCCTGCCTCTGCCTCCCGAGTGCTGGGATTAAAGGCGTGCGCCACCAACGCCCGGCTAAATGTGATTTTTTTTATCAATAATAAATCACCCCTAATTGTATTCAGTGAGAACAGAGTGTGACACACACAGTACATGAGAGGGGGGAAATTTGAAAACAATTTTGACATTAAACTTGACCCCTTCAGCGACATTCAGTTCTCAAGTAGCCAGTGACCCAGTAATTCTCATCAGAGTATAGTTATAACTGGATTATCGGTTTTAGTTGCTTGCTCTTACATTTGGTTGCAGCCTTGCGCTATTATGAATCCCATGGAACAAAGTATTCAGAGAAGGGCCAATTATAGCTCCTGTGAATGAAGAGCCAGATATTCTGTGTGTGTGTGTGTGTGTGTGTGTGTGTGTGTGTGTGTGTGTGTGTTTTCAGGTTGAGACCTTGGGAGTGAGGTCCACAGAAGAACACTGGACGCTTTTAAAAAGTACTGTCTGCTGATATGTGCACACTGGTTTCTCTAGGTGTCTTAATTACTTATATGCTCAGAGCCACACCAGAAAACCTTCCACAATTCTACCCCTTGGAGCCAATGAATTCTGGAAGTATTTGTTGAGCCCTTTCTAGTCTACCAGAATTTAATATCCAGGAACAAAAAAAAAACCCCAGAATGAGGAAATAACTTTTAATTTTCTTCAAACTTTCAGAAAAATACTAATAAATATATACATACATACATAAAGATGAAGGAAAAAAGCAATGGATAATTTAAATAGGGTGTGTGTTAATCTTTCCATTTCATTTGTCATTTTAGCTATGTTTTTTTTTTAAGAAACAGCAGAGCAGTTTCTCAGAAGATAAGAATCCTAAAAACAACACAAAGCATAAAAACAACATAAGGGTGAAACCCACAAAACTCTACTTGTAAAGAAGCAAATGCCTGCTGTACACACTCACAAGTGTGGTTCTAAGTATGTAAGATAATTCTGGGTAGAGAAGAGATTAGAAGCATTCACTTCTCAGTGAGGCCTCTCCTGTGGGCCAGCCATGAGTAAGGAATATGAGCAAACTCATGAGGGAAGGCTGTGTGTACACACACACACACACACACACACACACACACACACACACACACCCACACACCCTTTCTGATTTATGGGCATGACTAATTATGCTTCTTCAAACACTGCAGTCTACCCTCTTTTGGAAGTGTTCCAGACCACCAACTTTTGAGATGGTGGTGAATTGAAACCATGCTCACCCAGAATGTGCCTGGAGATGCCTCAGAAATGAACCTAGACTGCGTGCCTAGCAGAATCATTCTTCTCATCTCAAGGTCATGTGCTGGACACTATCCATGTCTGATTTCCCAGTAGGGATTTTCTTTCAACATTGGACTGTCTTAGGGGCACACATCTAAACGAGTGTTTCTGGCTGGGCTACCAGTTTATGGGTGTAACATAGAAAGTTACGATTCCTCCCTCAGGACAGAGCCTTTGCTCCGTATTGAACATTTCGTTGTATGGAATTACAGTGTAAATCATTGATGTGCTGGTGACGTGAAAGCTATCATAGCCACTTAATCCAGAAAAAAAAAATCTCCCTGAGCTAGAGTTTCATAGTCTCCCAGCACAAAAATGAAGACCACCAAGAACTGCACAAAAAGTCACCTGTTACATTCTATCAGTGGGAAACGGGACAAAAAGGACAGGATGTTTCATGTCAATTCCCGTGTATAGAAAACACAGCAGAATTGTATCCAATGTAATTTAATTCTTTACATTTGTTCATCCACTTCCTGTTCGGACTTTTACTTAAAAACATGGTTGACTCCATGAGTCCTTAATACCACTATTAATTACAGTAGGCATCTTTTTACAGTTGGTGGGCTAGAAGTTGAAGGGGCGAGGGGGCGTCTGGGATGAATGGGGAGGTGAATAGGATCCAACTATGTCGGTTGAAATTCTCAAAGAATTAAAATTGCTGAATGATATGCAATGAAACCAATGGTTCAAATGAGCCCAGCACATAGAGCCAGCTGACAGAGGAGACGTGCCTCAATTAGGAAATGGCCGAGCATATCGACAGCACTCAGCAGGTGCAGGTGCTATGGAGAAGCCTCCAGCCATCAGAGGACCCGTTTCGCCCTATCAGGCTTTCCTGTTTGCACTGACTCAGTGATCACACCCTGGCCCCTTGATGCTGTCACATCACTGGCCTTGATGCCACTTCACCTTTATGAGCTTATTGAATGATATTCGGGAGAATGAAGTGGCTGACTCATACTCAACTCAACCCAATACTGACTTTGGGCCGGGGAGATGGCTCAGTGCTTATCTCTGAGTTCAACCCCCCAGAACCAAAGTTGAAAAAAAACCAGGTATGACGATGTGCACTTGAAATCCTGGCGCCGAGGAGGAAGCGGCAAGAGGATCCCTAGGCCTCACTCTATCCCAGGTGGTGAGCTCCAGGCCAATGAGGGATTTTTTGCCTCTAAGGAGGCAGTTGGTATTCCTAAGGATGACACCCAAAGAAGATACACTGAGGATGACAACTGTGGTCTGTCTATACACAGGCAAACACACATGTGCGCGCGCGCACACGCGCGCGCGCACGCACACACACACACACACACACACACACACACACACACACACACTGACTTCAAGCCGCTCTTGGCAACAGGTAAAAGAGGCTCACCTCCAGTAGTTTACAAACCTCTGGTAGGGGACTAAATATCCCGAGAGATACGGAACAGTTCTGGTTATCTCCTATCATGTCAGAGGGATGTCAGGATAACAGTAAGAATTCTTAGAAATTCTGAGAATTTAGAAGAGTGTTTTTGTCTTCTCACCCACAGATAGAGAAGTAGGACCAGTTACCACAGTTCACAAAAGTCTGTGAAAGATTCTAAGTCCAATTACCATTTTCCCGACTGCCAAAACCACTCCTTTTGGTGATCAAAGTTGGAAAGTGCTTATTGCAATGTGATGCAGAATAAAACAGATGTTACGTATAATAAATAGTCTTCCATATGATATGGGCTTACATTAGCCGGAAACTCCTTTTATTTCCCCCCAATTATGGAGACTTTCAAAATCACATCTTAAAACGAACTTTCAGAGGGACACGCTTGAGTAGGGTCTTACGGCACACACACAAAGTCTTGGAAACCAAGGCTTAATCTCTGGTGCCGTTCCACATACATTGTTGTTAGCATGCCACAAGCTGCAGACACTTAAAAATACTGTTTAATTTTCTTTAATCCATTTCGTTTTATGGATCTAAAATGGCCATCAGACAATAATACAGCAGTTTCCATAAGGAATAAATTGTTACAGCTTGACAAAAAACTCTTTTTATGCTAGAAGAGGGAAATATAAAAATGTCTTTTTCATATAATTATATTAAAAAATGTGTTAGTCTGTTCTCTCATATTACAGCTGTTAGAATGTTTTTTAAAGCCACTGACTTAAGAGCTTCTCTTCCCTTCCTCATTTTTTCCTAATTAATTTCTGTTCAACCAAAGAATTCTTCCCTTTTATGGCTTCTGCCATCAATGCAGCGCCTTCATAAAATGAGCAAGCCCATTTCTGAGCTCTACGCATCAAAAAGTAAATAAATAAAAGGGTGGGAGAGAGGGAAAGCCATTTTTAAGAAGGAAAGTTTTGCATTAGCACGCTAGTCTTCATTTGAGGAAAGCTGGCACACACTGAGGATCGCCTGCACAAGTGTGCTGAAAAGCGAGGCAGCGTCCATCCATGCTAAAGGGTTACCTCTCAAAGGTAACAACAGTAGCTTCACCAATGCGGTCATCTACACAAGTATTTGCTACTAAGAAATCCACTACCAGTTCTGACACTAGTCCTGCATTTATTTATGATTACGTGATAAGTGTGTTGAAAACAAAGAACCAGCATGAATTTTGAATGTGGTTTTCTTCAAGAGGCCCACTCTCGCGTTTTCTCATATTTAGGATTTTTGTTTCTCTTTCTGAGATTCAGAATTAATGAGATTGCCTTGTGTACTTTGCCGAGTTTGTAGGCCTTTATTTTTATTTGTATGCCTTGACTAGTTGCTTTTCTTTATAAAGAATGAGAATAAGGAAACTTTGTTTAATTATAAATAATATAATCAAACAACTGTTCCTTTTACACTACAATTGCTTCACTATTTTAAAAAAAGGCAAGGCACAAACTCAACTAATTACATTTATTAAAGATCTAGAGCAGCAGAGGCAATATCTCTGCCAATACTCCCACCTCCACCCTCACACCAGCTGCCTTAATGCTTTCCGATCTAGAGACGAGAGATGTCTACCACAAATTATTCGACAAGGTAGAATTCTCTATAAATAGTTGTAATCTGCACGAGATATGCTACTGTTCATCTAACCCAAGGTATCCAAGCTGATGAACAGAATTCAAGAATCCTAAGACAAACACAGCAATGAGGATTGGTGGAGAACTCAATAAACTATTGGGATGCATTCATTATGTGAACAGACACAGCTCAGTAATACTTCCCACTAATTAATAGTGGTGAAGGTAGAGATTCCAGTGACATCCTCCTCCTCAGCAATTAGACATAAGCAAAGACTCTTTTGTTATTAAAAACAGGAACCTACTTTCCTTCAATACGAATTCAACAGCATGGAAACATACCTATTAGAAGTTACTGTTGAAATGGGACAATGTCAAAGACATAATTTAAATAAGATACATATACATTTAAAAGCGATCATATGTTTTCCATCCAAATCCTTTTAATTCTTACTTTCAAACCTGATAACCTTCCCTACCACATAGTAAATATTGACAAAAGTTAAAATAAATGTTGTCTTCAGTGGATCATCTTTGTACACACACACACACACACACACACAACACACATACACACACTCACATGGGTGTGCACACACATGCAGGAAATTAGAGACATGAAACCACTACTTTAATGCTTGAGGTCAAAACCACTATTTAACAAGGAGGGCTTTGTTTTCCTTTTAATTAATTGCATAATTTTCCCATTTCAGTATATATATATATTCAGTATATATATATATGTATATATATATATATATACATACACACATGAAGGCCAACTATATGCTTACCATGTAGTCCAAGCAAGAATCCATTACTTTAATTATCTCACAATGAGCAGAAAAATCTAATGCATTGGTAAGTGCATCCCTCTTAATAGAAAAGCAGATTTTTAAGGCGTTTTCATTTTTCACAACAAGCCGGACATGCTAGAGTCAGGGGTTTATATTTTCTACATACAACTTGTATTTCATTTTGAATTACTTGCGCACATTGCAAAGTGTACGCACTCTAACAAGAGGTCAAGTTTCACTCAGTGAATCGATTCAATATGAGAAGCAGAAATTTCCACAGAGAAAAGGAAATTGCCTTAAAGTCAGTTGGCATCATTTTGTTTCAGCCTCTTGCTCTGAGTGGTGGGACCAAATGCATGCAGGGCTCTGGGCTGCTCAGTCCCGCTTTGAAGAGCACAAGGCTTAAGGAGCTGTTGGAAAGAGTAATGACGGAATTATAACTGACGAGCCTTGCTGTCTAGTGAGACTCCTCAGAAAGACTAACAAGATAGCAACAGCTAAAAGATCTTTGTTGTCTAGGTAAGAATGGATGCTGTTACTTATTTCTTTTCCTTTCCGAGTTCTTCATTCAAATGCCGAACTTACATTCAGAAAAGCCAAAGAGCCAGGGCGACTCACACTACCTTTGATCACCTTCTCAATGCAGGCTCAACAGCGGATCACTGTAAAGGATATGGAAAACAGCTCCTGCTCAAACAGTGGTAAGCGTTTCCAAAGGAGCCCATTTAGACCACAGGGCAATCAACTTTCAACTTTGTTCTACTGCTGATCGGAAGCTAGAGACAGGACTAAAGTTAACAGGACCGAGAAAAATGGTTACGTAGCATGGCCAACTTCTTAGATAAAGGAAAGGAAATGAGATGATGTTGGGGCTGATGGAACAGATACCCAAGGCCTATTCGCAATCTTCTTTTAGACAGCTTCTGTCTTCCGCCCAAAAATCTGAATAAAATAGATGTTTTTCACATGACTGTGACAAAATAATTTTAGCTCAAGAAAGAAAATGAGACTCATCTTCCTGTTCCAGACAATCTCATGTTCTCTCTGTGAGCTTTAACTAGCTAGTTCAACCTGCAGTTCTTCCAAAATGTGTATGCTGGGTTACATTCAGCAAATAATAAAACAAGCTTGGCTGTGTTTATCTTGAAAAGGTCTGGTTGATTTTGAAGTTCACTTAGTTTTTGAATACTAGGCATCTGTAATAAAGCAATGGGAAACCCACTTCATGAAAAGAAAATACTCACCTATGCATCCCTGTCTACTTACATTTGCACCATTCTCGGGGATATTTTCATTGTGTTTACATTTGAAATGCAATAGCAATTTTTAGAGAATCTTTTTGGGGGAATGTGTCCATATGATTTTATCCCATTTCTACATCAAACTGTAAACTCTTGAAGAAACATCCATGTAAGCCTCCAGAGGCCCAGAAAAGTGATTTGCATACTCAATAAAGGGATTTGATTAACTTCTATCCCAGAAACTTTGGTCTTAGGAACCTAGAGACCTACTGGGAATGAATTTGTAATAACCTTCTAGTGCAGCCTGCTTTTTTTTTTTTTTTTTTAATTCTTTGTTGCACAAAAATATTCTGCTTGTCTAACTTAAAGTACTCTTGCTGTAATTTCAAACCAGTTCTTCGAATATGGAACTTCATCAAGTTCAGCAATTCAGACTGCTGGTCAGCATTTTATGCAATCTATAAAACATTTATTTTGGAATAATAAAACAGACAGAACTACCGCTTTCTATATCAAGATGAAAACCTAACTATTGGGTTTTTATATATATATATATATATATCTATGTAGCAAACATCATTTGAAGTTTTAATATAGACTGTATAAGTTTACTAAACTCAGACTTTTGAGGATACTTAAAAACTTGCCATTTATTTCCACTAAAAAATGTAAAAGAGCAAAGTAGGACAAAAGAGCAAAGAAATAAAATACACATAAAAATAAATCCATGTGGTATGACTATATTAATAGGGTCCAGAGGAGATTTGCCGCTTTTTATGAAATACCTCCCACCATCTTGGCAAGTTTCTACTTGGGACAGTTCTGTCAATATGCACATGGTTCAGGACCCAGGAAAAATGAAAATGCTGATAAAAAAATGGACATATGTTATCTGCTCTCTCAGTTTGTTGAACTTCAGCTGGAATAACTAGCAAAGCACGGAAGGAAATTATCCTTCCCCAATCCACTCCTTATCATTCTTGGAGACTTCCCTTGAGCTCATGGCAGGAGAAATTATTTCTATCAAAGTGGTCCTTGGTTCCATAACTGCATATTATTGGACCACAATCAAGGTCCTTTCCTCAAGGAAGCGGTGTGGACAAGGACCTCCATCTCCATCCTTTTGGAGCATGAAATGCTTTCAGTAACAGGTTAAAAAGTGTGATGTCTCCAGGCTGCATTTTATGTTTACAGCCTTTGAGAGTTCCTGCAGAATTCTAGTTTCTTCTAAAATGTACTTCTAGCCTTCAAAAACCTAATTTCATCCTTAATTATCTGCAAATTCATACTTTTTAAAAAGCTGTTAATGTGATTTAACTGTTCAAGTTTCATGTAATATTCTCATCAAGTTGATGGACATTTCTTCTAGTCAGGACAAAAGTGAGGCCTTTAAAACATATTCTTTTCACACCTTTTGTGTCTGTTTTACTACACAACACAAAAACAAATCAACCAGATGCTTAACTCAAATTCCACATTTTCAATTGTTCCTTTTTTGCTTAAAGCAATCTCTCTCTCACTCTCTTTCCTCCTCCTCCTCCTCCTCTTCTTCTCTTCTCCTCCTCCTCCTCTTCCTCTTCCTCCTTCCTCCTCCTCCTCTTCTTCCTCTTCTTCCCCTTCTTCTCTCCCTCCTCTTGCTTCTTCTTCCTTTTTTGTTTTTGTTTTTGTTTTGTTTTTGTTTTTTATTTTGAGACAGAGTTTCTCTGTGTAGCCCTGGCTCTCCTGGAACTTGCTTCTCAGACCAGTCTTGCCTCAGACTCACAAAGATCCACCTGCCTTTGCCTCTGCTGGGATTAAAGGCATGCAACACCACCACCCATTAAAAAAAAAATCAAGTCACACATCATGAGGAAAATTCCTTCTCCTTGGATATAGAAATCTGACCACACAGTTGCTTTAAAAAAATTTCATGAATCATTAATGTCAATAACAAAATGTATATAGATGGAAACTACTGAAAGTAAATTGTTTTTGATGAATTATGGTTTCAGAAAGCTGTCTTTGCAATGACTCAGTTGTGTGTGGAGGGAAAAAAGTCATATGACCTTAACTGAATATGCTAACATCTAGTCAGAGAACCCAAATGGGTGAAACCAAACATCTAGTTTGTCCACTGAGGTTCATGGAATCTAATCTTGAGACTAAACGCATCATGATCGTGTAGCTTTAGGTTATTCCTATTTTATTTGACTTGACTGATTTGATTACCGTTTGAGTTCAATCATTTTTTTCTAATTAGAATAATTTAATTACTAAAGGGATCTGCATGCAAGGGTGGAAAAGGGTTTGTCCCGAGTTTTTCTAAGCTGATCATTCTAAGCAGATTGGGAGTGACTGTTTAAAAAACACTGACTGTTTGTGTGCAGCATTTGGGTCATTAGAAGAAAAGTAAAAGAATGTGCAAAATAGCTGACAACATGACTTTTTTTCCACACACCCAATCTTATGTCACTCTCTCAACAATCCCAGCAGGCAAGCATTTTACGTGACTGAAGGCTAGGCTCCCATAGAGCGCACACAGGTCAAGAGTGGAGCTGGACTAAGAGCTCAGAATGCCTCCACTCAGAGGCTTGTTCTCTTCAGGTGTGGTAGCTCCTGCCTTGGATCCAGCTCTTGGGAGGCCTGTGAGGAGAAGGAAAGGTTCAAGGCCAACTCTGGGGCATCAGAGACAGGGGGATCCCTGGAATGTGCCTGTCAACCAGCCTAGCATCCTTGGCGAGTTGGAGGCCAATAAAAGACCCTGTCACTGAAGAGGGGGACTGTGTCTGAGGATTAACGGATGCTTGTCTGGAGCCCCACGTGCACAGGAGCTACTGTGTTCAGACACCCGCTCACAGATGTGCATCTGCACACACATGAAAATGCACATGTATTCAAACACACAACCACAAAAGGATCCAAGGACAGAGGCACTGTCTCTGAAATAAGCAAACCTCAAACATAAATGCCTTCCTTACAAATCCGTACTTTAGTGGTCCAGTTCAAACTGCCGTCATTTGCAAAGAACCTACGTCCAAGAGAGGCAGATACTCCGATAAATCGTTTGCAAGAACACATAAGGCACCTGGTCCTGAACTGCCAAGGCCTCCCCTCAACAAAGCTTCCTCCAGGATGATAGTACTTGGTGTTAAGTAGCTGTTGTCCCATTGAGTATCCTGACCTCACTCTCTGAACCTTCTTAATTCTTCTCTTCACACAGGACAAATTTTGATACTTAAAAGTTCAATCTTGGAAATAAGTGACCAAAAGACAGTAATATTTTAATGGAGAATTGCTAATTAACTGAAATTCTACTAGTATAATTTATTTTTATAATTTATTTATTTTTAATGTATGAAACTCACAAATGTGAGCGAGAGAGATAAAGAGAGGGAGGGAAAGAGAGGGGAAGGGAGAGAGAGGGGGAGAGATGGAGTAAGAGTGGGGAGAGAGGAAGGGAGAGAGAGAGAGAGAGAGAGAGAGAGAGAGAGAGAGAGAGAGAACAACTTGGAGTAGTGAGTTTTCTCCTTCCATCATGTGGATCTCAGGGATGGACCTCAAGTCGTCAGGCCTAGCAGCAAGCAGTTTTACCCATACACTTTCCAAACCCTAATATAATTCAGACATCACAAAGTAACAGAAGAGATCCCTGAAGAATGGGGTTCCCCATAAATGACATCATATCCCCAAGTCCTACTCTTGTCAGAACCCAGTCTTCAACTTTCTTATCCTTACTTGTTACTTGTGGCTAACCATTTAGGTTTAGCTCTGGAAGTTTGACTATCCAATCAGAAGCGCGGTAGTTCCCGTTAGCAATCCGACCCCCAAAGGAGAAGGTGAGTGTCATACAGGGATGTTGGGATTCCCTTGTCTCGCCTCGGCCACTAAACAGTTTATGCCCTGAGTATAGAGACATGTGCTCCTAACTTTGTTTTAAAGCCACAGAGTTTGCTAACTACAAGATTCCTTCAAACATAAACACATATACACAAATAATTAAAAGTTTAAAAACACGGTTTTGACTAGCTTTATCATGCAACATTTACAATTTATTAGCTTTCCGTGAAATATTACTGGTGACCGCCTGATGGGACTA
>CABHPP010000981.1:0-28000 GCA_902168425.1 Peromyscus attwateri
ACACATTTCTTTGGCCACCATCCTTGAAAGACCAGACTCTAAATCAGTGGTTCTCAACCTGTGGGTCACAACCCCTTTGAGGGTTGCATATTGGGTAAATAATTTTATGGTTGGGGGTCACCACAGCATGAGGAACTGTATTAAAGGGCCGCAGCATTAGGAAGGGTGAGAACCGCTGCTCTAGATTATGAGGGAAAGGATGCCTGCCTCTGGGAAGCTGAGTTGGGACAAATCTGGGGCCACTCTGAGGATAGCTGCTGCCCCTCTTTTTTTTTTTTTCACCCTTAAATGCCTCCACTGACTTGAGCAATCAGAGATCCTGCCTCTCCATGCCCTGTTACTAAACTTCAAAATTGTGATCGAAAAACAAAAAAAAACAAAAAAAAAAAAAATTGTGGGGGTGCGGCTCTCCAGGAGTGAATAGAGTCCTTACCCATCCAAGGTGAGTCCCTGGATTCCATTCCCTGAACCATGCAAATGGGACACGGTGGCTCACGCTTACAGTCCTAGTATCAAGGAAGTAGAGACAAGACCATCGGAAGTTCAAGGGCATCCTTGGGTACATGGTGAGTTCAAGGCCAGCCTGGGATCAAAACTACCTCCCGTATCTGTTTCTTCGGGCATCAGTCATGGGAGCCTGCTTGTATTTTTGTTTTTTTGAGACAGGATTTCTCTGTGTGGCTTTTGGTGCCTGTCCTGGATCTCACTCCATAGACCAGGCTGGCCTCGAACTCAAAGAGATCTGCCTCCTGAGTGCTGGGATTAAAGGCGTGTGCCACCACTGCCCGGTACCTGCCTGTGTTTTAATTCCATGCTGATGGCACCATCCTCAATCCCAAGTTGCACCAGTGAGGGAAGGGATAGGGCTAATTGACTTTAGTACTTGCTCCAGCCTCGAGGGAGGGGGCAACTTTCTTTGGGGGTGGGGAAATGATAACCATATTTCCATTTCTGTTCCAAGGCTGCCTGGTCCTTAGGCTTCATGTCAAGCCTTCTTTGGTTACTGTGACTGCTATCATGTACGGAACACACACCATGCCTGGGATCTTACTAAACACTCTGGAGATGTTGCCCCATGAAATGCTTGGAAGGGCTCTTCTGCACCATAGAAGCCAAGATCTCAATGCTCATTTTTTTGGGGGCGTGGGGTGTGGAGGTTTTTGTTTTTTTTTTTTTTTTTTTTGGTTTTTTGTTTTTTCCCTAGACAGGATTGGTTTCTCTGTATAGCCTTGGCTGTCCTGGAACTCACTCTGTAGATCAGGCTGGCCTTGAACTCACAGAGACCCACCTGCCTCCTGAGTGCTGGGATTAAAGGCATGTACCACTACTACCTAGCTCCTAAGGCCCATTTTACAGATGGAGATACCGAGGTCCCAGGAGAGCAGGGCATTTGCCCAAGTTTATATGGTTGAGTTCACAGCTAGGCATGCTGACTCCAGGGGCTAAGCTTTGAAGAAACAATCCAGAGTTGGCCTGTCATCCCAGCCACTCAGGAGACTGAGTCAGGAGGATTACAAGTTTGAGACTTACCTGGGTTTGAGGCTTGCCAAGTGAGTTCAAAGCCAGGCTGGGCAACTTAGTGAGACTTTTGCTCAAAATAAGAAAGTGTGAGCCTGGTATGGTGGGACATTAATGTAATGTGCCACTAAATGCCATTCAAGTGCACTAGACTCAGGCATGTGTCCATTGAAATGACGGTTCAAGTGCACGTTCCAGAACCAGCACTCCGAGTCTCTACAAGCAAGATATAAATGTATTACAAGCAATCAAATGGAGGCAGGGAGCCTCAGGAGTTCAAGGTCATCCTCACAGCCAGGGCTGGGTGAGATCTTGCCTCAAACAAACAAAAGGACAAGATGTGGTGATGGAGTGAGTGAGTGAGTGAGTGAGAGAGTGAGAGAGAGAGAGAGAGAGAGAGAGAGAGAGAGAGAGAGAGAGAGAGCCTGGCCGCATGTCCACAAGTGTGTATTCACATCTGCGTAGTGTTGAGGATGATGTCTATTCCTTGAGTCAACCAGGAACTACACTGGTATTAAAAAACAACACAGGCCTCAGCCAGGAGAAGAGGGATCTTTCCAGAAGAGAAGCCGCTTCCTCTGACTGCAAAGGGGGCCTGGGCCAAGCCCACCAGCTCAATATGCTTTGCTTTCCTGCTGTAGCAGGCTCCTGGCCCAGCCTGCCTGCCATGTAACCGGATAGTTTATCTTACCCCGCCAAGCAGAAATAAAACTACCGAGTCAAACATTGCAAACAGATGCCACTGTGGCCAGAGCCCAGGGTGCAGGGGCCAGATGCTCTTGTGAGCACCCAGGGAGGGTAGAAGCCGTGAGCCTGGGTCCCTCCAGACCCTGTCTGTTTGGAGAGTCAGATGTTCCTGAGATTGGAACTTTGGGGTCACTAAGGGACTTCCAGAAATAGAGGAGGGAGGAAATAACAGAATGGTAGGGGCCCCCCTCTCCCCACACACATTTGAGGCTTGCCAATTCTCAATGGTAACAGCCCTGCCTTCCACAAAGAGGGGAAATTTAGGAAGGGTTGAGTTTAGCCTACTTGAACTCCTCAGGAGTTCGCCTAAAGGGCCTCCTGAATAACAGGCTAAATCCCCTAAGCTTCCTTTTCATGAGTGTCTGCATCTAAGCTCATGGGGAGATTTGGAGCCTCACATGGCTCTTAACTAGTCTCTCTTTGCTCCTTCTCCATAAATCCTCTAGATGGCTGCCGGCCCTGCCTTCGTCTTCTGTTTTCAGAGTCATGCTATTGTAAATTGTGTGTGTGTGTGTGTGTGTGTGTGTGTGTGTGTGTGCGCGCGCGCAGGTGCCCTAGGAGGAGAAAGGCACCTTCTGCTCTGGAGCTAGAGTTGCAGGCAGTTGTTAGCCACCGGACCTGGGTGCTGGGAACCAAACTCTGGTCCTCTGCAAAAGAGCAGGTGAGTGCGCTTGTAGCCTCCGAGCTAGTTCTTCTTCAAACACAAATGGGGAAAATCACATTTTCCCCTTCAGTTCCCCATAGCCATGCCAGGCAGCTCACAACTGCCTGTAATTCCAGCTCCAGGGGATCCTGCACTTTTGGTCTCTGTGGATACCCGTACTTCTGCACCCATACCTACACACATAATAAAAAATTACAAAATTATAAATTTGTCATTGCACTTATTGATTTGTGGTGTGGGTGTGGGTGCGCGCGCGCGCGCGCACATGTGGGCATGCCCTGGCATGCTTCTGGAAGTCAGAGGACAACTTATGGGAGTTGGCGCTCTCCTTCCATGACATGGGTCCTTGGGCTCCCACTCAGGGCGTCAGGCTTGGCAGCAAGAGACTTTACATGCTGAACCCTCTCTTTTTTGCCTGATCTCCAACTCCCCATGCTACTGGAAAGGAAATGGCTTCAGTCCTGTTTTGTGATTTCCCACCTCAGAGCAGAGTCACCCCTGTGTGGAGCGAGGATCCTTCACCCTATGGCTCACCTGCTTCCTATCCGGCCCATCTCCAGATGCCTTCTCAGGATGGTAAACGCCACTGTCCACAGAGGGCCGGCCAGGGTCTGCTTCTTCCGGGTCCTTGGAAGTTTGTAAACGGAATTCCGAATAACCAGATGGAGGGTGCTCTAGCCACTTTGGGTTCCACGTCTTCAGGATGGTCTCCCAGTGTACTCACTAAAGACAAAGCAATAAGACAAGCAAGCATATGGGGGCACAGGCTTCTAACCGCGGCCCTCAGAAAGTGGGGGCAGGAGGATCAGAAATTTGAGGTCAGTCTTGGCTGCAAGTTTGAAGCCAGCCTGGGCTACATGAGACCCAGGTGGGGGTGGGGGAGAAGCTGGGATAGCAAGATGGCTCAGCAGGTAAAGACACTTGCAGCCAAGCTCCACATCCTAAATTCAGCCCTCAGGACTCCGGGAGTCAGTTCACATGGGAACTGTGCACACACAAATAAATGTTATTATTATTATTAGTTAAGAAAGGAAAAGGAGTGGGGCGGTGGTGGCGCACACCTTTAATCCCAGCACTCGGGAGGCAGAGCCAGGTGGATCTCTGTGAGTTCGAGGCCAGCCTGGGCTACCAAGTGAGTCCCAGGAAAGGCGCAAAGCTACACGGAGAAACCCTGTCTCAAAAAACCAAAAAAAAAAGAAAAAAGAAAAAAAAAAAGAAAGGAAAAGGAGCCAGGTGGTGGTGGCGCATGCCTTTAATCCCAGTACTAAGGAGGCAGAGGCAGGTGGATCTCTGTGAGTTCAAGGCCAGCCTGGTCTACAGAGTGAGATCCAGGACAGGCACTAACACTACACAGAGAAACCCTGTCTCAAAAAAACCAACACACACACACACACACACACACACACACACACACACACACAAAAAAAAACCCAAAAAACAAAAAAACAAAAAAAAACCCAAAACAAAAACAAACAAACAAACAAACAAAAAAGAAAACGCAGAACCTTGATGGATCTGTTGCTTGGCATTCTTAATCTGGAACCTAGAGCTCTGATCCACTTCCTCAAAGCTCCCCCACCCCCACCCCACCCCACCCGTGTGCCTCTGGCACTCTGGAAATAGTGGTTGAATGAGTGAGAAAGGACAGTGGCTAATGAAAGGGGAGAGACAGTTTACAAAGGAAAATCGGAAGGTAGAATGCTTGACTATAAAATAAAGCCCCGGGTTTGATCCTCAGTACTGGGCAGAAAAGAGAAAAAGAATAAGAAGGAGGAAATGGACCATTGTTTTCCTAAACGTCAGAGGCGATTGGAATGGGGTAGAAAGAATGCACACCTGTGTGTGCACATGCACTTGTACACTTGTGCAGAGCCAAAACAACTTTGGTTAACATTCATTTATTCTTTTTCCAAACCCATTTCTTCCTCTGTACACAAACAGGCAATGCAAACACGCACACACACACACACACACACACACACACACACACACACACACACACTAAATTAAATGTAAAAAGGTAAGAGGAACCAGGAGAGATAAGTATGTCTGCAACGCTAAGACACACACACACACACACACAGGGGATCCTTTCTCCAAAATGCCTGTGTGCTCAGGCTTAGGGCCCCAGCCAAGCATTTGCTCTGAGACTTGGCGGCACCAGCCCCCATGTCCGGATATTCCTTCTTTCCCAGCCTCTTATGGTCTGGTCTCTATCTTAGGCCTGCTTGTGACAGACAGGCCAGGCCAGGCACCCTAGAGGCCACTCCTCCTCAGCCTTGGTGTGTGTGTGAGTGTGTATGGGGGTGCTGTCCCCTCTGAAACCGATCCCTGATCTGCTGTCTTTGGATCTAATTTGTTTCTCTGTCTGTCGGGGATGGGGTGGGGGGTGGGGGTTGAGGGGTAGGGTAGGGGTCTTGCCGGGAGACTCAGTGGTCACAGGTGACATTAATCATGTCTGCATCCTCTGAGAGAGGGACAGGGATAGGGATAGGATATCAGAGAGGTGACCAAGCTTTGCCACATGATTCGAATCACCTTCAGCAATGATTGAGTTCACCCTGAGTTTCAGAATCTCCACAACTGTTTTTCTCCTTCAGATAATGTCAACGGGCCCTTAAAGGGGCAGGATCCATTTACACCAGGCATGGGGTGCATTAGCTGGGTCCTCTCCCATTAAATGTTAACTGCTAGATGTGGCTTAGACAAATTCAATTTACTGAAGATCCTTTTCAAAGGTACTGAGTTGATTAGCTGTCCCGTCTCTTCCTCTGGGCAGGGGTGGGAGGAAGGGGTACTTTCCTGGTTTGGTCCCAGTCTCTGACCTGTAGAATGAGAGAATGTGTGGGCTGAGAGAAACGGCCCTGGATGGGGTTTGATGGGAAAATCCCCACGGTTGTTTCAAGGAGACATAGTTTCTGAAAGTGTAACAAGGCAGACAACAGATCTTCCTCAGTCAGAATGACCACCATGCTTCCTGCCCCCAGAATGAGAGGGAAAACAGTATCCTAAGCCCAAAATACAATTTTCTAGAGAGAAAGTTTGTGCACTGGGGTGATTTCAGAAGCTTCAGGACAGCACACACCCAGTCTGTTGAAAAGAACACTCAGGTCCTGTACCCCAAGACAGGATTTTGATTTGTAGCAACAGTTGGCTTCATCAGGCTTACAGGTGTGCACCACCACATTCAGCTTCCAAACCCAGCTGGGGTGCAAACCAGAGAGAGAGAGGCAGGTCAAGGGCAGAAATAACTGAGCTCAAGATGGTTCTCTCAGTGGTTTCCCTAATACGTGGAAGGTGGTGAATAGCCAGCCCCCACCATGTGGCCACAAGGTTTGGAAAAGGTGCGTTATTTAATGCAGAGCTCAGGCTTCTCGTTCCTAATTGTGGGACTCAGCATTCACTTGTTTCCTGGGACAGTAATCTGAATAAAGAAATCTTAGTACGTGCTGGGGTCCCAATAACACTTGATAAGCATATGTGGGCTGGATTGGTACCTCTGCTCTGGCAGATCTCCAGTGTGTGAGCCTGTTTGCTCTGAGAGCTCTTTAGAACGTCCATGAACTCCAAGCTCTATGCGCGAGGGGCGAGAACTGGGACACAGGACAGCCGAGAGTCAATTTGCAGCATGAACGTGAGGATGAGGGGTGGACAGTTGTAAACCCAGTACCACCAAGGAAGTCAAGCAGGAGGATCACAAGTTTGAGGCAGGCATGTTTCAGAGGTGTGTGGCTCCAAGGTAGATGCTTGCCCAGTATGCAGGAGGCCCTGGGTTCTATGCTAGGAGCGCAAGACTAGACTCAGCTACCTACAAAACAAAACATATCAAACAGCAGTATCTCTTCTGATGGGCATGATGGATATACTTGTAATCCCAGACTTGAGAAGTAGAGGCAGGATTACACATCTACACAGTGAGACCCCCCCCTTCAATAAAATAACATGATGTAAAATGAAAATTAAAAATGCTGGGGCTATAGTTCAGGGGGATAGAGTGCTCACTTGCTTAGCATGCATGGAAACTTCTGTTTGCTCCCCTGCTCTGCCTAGCCAGGTGTATAGGTGCAGGCCTACGATCCCAGCACCGAAGAGGGGGAATCCAGGAGGATCATGAATTCAAAGTCAACTTCCGCTGTAGTTAGTTCAAGACCAACCTGAGCTACATGAGACCCTGTCTCGAAAAATAAAAAGTAATAACGACTCGGGGTTGGAATGAACAAGAAAACAGGAGAAAATGAGAGGAAAAGAAAAGAGAGGAAAAGGAGGAGGGGGTGATCCAGAGCATTGGCAGCGTGTGTATTTACAGAGACAGAGAGCAAAGAGCCTGGAGGATGGACACAGAGAGAAGGAGGTGACAAGGAGAACCCAAGCCACCATGAAAGGTGAAATGTGAAGTCCCTGGCCCGGTGCGTCATCTCTGCCACCACCACCACCACCACCACACCACACCACACCACACCACCCCGCCCCCAGAACATGGAATCCCTATCAGCTGCAGCAGGCCCCAAGTCCCTCTGCTAGTCTGGCGCCCTTGGGGACACTGTGGGGATATCACAAATTAGACATCGGGCCTGCAAGGCGGATTACATCAGGGAGGGCTGGACTGTGGGGAAGATCAAAGGCTCGCCTGGCAGGGCTCCCAGTGGGGCCCCCAGGCCTGAATTCCTGGCTGAACCCCTAGGAAACATTCTGATGTGCAGATAGAAGCCTGGAGTCCTTGCAGGCTGCCTCCTCCTCCCTCCCTCCCTCTGCGACTGGTCCTCTTCCCCTGTGGTCTTCCCTGGCCATCTCACATGGGTAAAGGGATACTCAGAGCAAGGGATGGCAGGAAGGGCAGAGCCAGGCTTGGTGGTACGTGCCTGTGACCCCCCAGCGCTTCAGAGACTGAGGCAGAAGGATCTTGAACTCGAGGCTAGCCTGGGCTACATATTGAGATCCTGTTGCAAAGAAAACAACACAACACAAAATAAATACAATGAAAAAAAAAAAAAGAACCAAACTAGGCCTGGCATAGTGACACACACCTGTAAACCCAGCACTTGGGAGATAGAGGAAGGAAGAGTAGGAGTTCGAGGCCAGCCTCAGCCACATAGCAATTTTCCAAGCCAGCCAAGCTGGGCCACCTGAAACCCTGTCTCAAAACCTTAAAAAAAACAAAAAAAACAAAAACAACAACAACAAAAAAAAAAACAAAACATACAAATAAAAACTGTAGAAACAGCAGGCTATGTCCTCTTAGGCCTCAGCTTCCTATGTGCCAGAAGAACATTCTAGCAACAGCAGGGAGTTCCTGCTTGCAGAGTTGGGAATATTCCCTGGGATAAATAAATAGATTTATTTATTTCTCCAGCCTGTAGTCTCCTGGGTGTAAAACAGAGAGCATGTAAACACCTCTCCCGCCACATTGCTCCTGGCTTTCAATGTGATGATCACAGATGCACAAACCCCTGAGCCCAGATCCTGGCACCCAGGAGAGCCCTCGGCACACGGCGCACCACCGTGTTTGCAAGACACAATCCAGATCGCCATCGCCGACAGGGGCTAATATATGGCATCTTGCTCTGGCTGAGAATTGGAACATTGTGATTAGAAGCAAGAAGAGAAGGGACAAAAAGAACCTGTCCTCAAGTGCACAGTGACAGACCACAGACGCTCCTGGCAGCCTGAGGGGCTGAGGAAGGACAGAGCAGATCATATTAATAACAATAAATTATATCTACGCCGTGATTCATGCTTCTCATTACGCTATCTTACAGTACCGCAGGAAGGGTGTAGCAGCCTTCTTGTTTGTCTCGGGCATGTTAACGTCCTGTGGTTATTTGAGATGATACCATTTTTCATGCTATTGGATGTGATTTCCTTTACTGTCTAAACTGGGAAAACAGAGTCTTGGAGGAAGCTAGCGGTTTACCCAAGGAAAAAGTTGGAGCCAAGATTCACATCTGGGAGTTGGTGAGATGGCTCAGTGGGTAAAGGCATTTGTGGCCGAGCTGATGACCTGAGTTCGATTCCCCAGAACCCATAAGGTGGAAGGAGAGGACGGACTCCTGAAAGTTGTCCTTTGACCTCCCCACATGCCATGAGAAACACACACACACACACACACACACACACACACACACACACACACACACAAAATGTTTAAAGCAACAACAACAAAAGATTCCTGTGTCTTCTAGTCCAGCATTCCCATCACCACCCACCTCAGATTCTTACTTTAGTCTGTAAAAGGAATCATTTCCTTTTCCACTCTGCCAGCCTGTAACTCCCTGTGGGTGGGTAGTGGGTGGGTGGGGGTTTGGGGTGGAGGAGTCTTGGGATCTTGGGTTTCTCTCTTCCATGATGGTAAAAGAATCAAGGATTCCTCCTGTGTCTGGACCTAGAGATAAAGGCCTGTAATCCCAGTTACTCAGGAGGATGAGGCAGGAGGATTGTGAGTTCCAGACCACTCTGGGCAACTTAGAGACTCTCAAAAGGAAAAGAAATGAGAAGAAATGAAAACCACAAGAAAGAGTCACAGCGCAGAGGCAGAGGGGCTGCTCAGCTTAGGTGGGTCCCATCCCTAGCACTCCAAATAGGCAAGCAAAACAAAGCCCCGAAACTTCCCCTGCCTCTATTCCCACCCCCACCCCCAGAGTTCCATAAGAACCCCCAGACCCACAGGCAGTTGTCCTTGAACTGCGGGCAGGGTGGGGTGCTGACCCCAATTTGGATTTTAACTCTCTCCCACCCCCACACTCCTGCCGTGTCTTTGAAGCCAGAATCAGCCTAGTTGGCATTATCCACTGGCTCTCTCCATTCCCTGCCTTCCCTGTTCTGAAACCCAAAGCCTGCTCAGGACCCACTTGGTTCAGAGTTCAGGTTCATGAGCTTTTGGAGTGAGTTTTGTTAGTCAGGGAAATGAGTGCAGCAGTCAGTAGGCAAGAGACTGGCTGGACTTCTGGGAGGGTAGAGGGTGGGGGACAAGGCACAAATGAGCCCCCTCTGCCATTCCCCATTGCATGTAAGATTTCCTTTGTCTCCTGTCCCAATCCCCCCTTCCTCCCCCAGCAAAGGAGCCTGGAGGCTTCCCAATAAAACAGTATTGTAACTTTATCTAAGGCGAGTGCAGTCCGTGTAGAATGGATAAGGTGTAATTAATAACAGAAAATAATGCTGCCCCTCCTGATCTTTGACCCTCGTATAAATGTCTTAAGTTTTATGACAGCTGAGCACAAAATTAGTGCGTGCAGGCGTGCGCGCATGTGTGAGCGTGCTAGCATTAGGGCTGAACCAATACTCTTGTCTGGTGAGTGTTCTCGAAGTCCTGGCTGGAGCTGGTTTGTGTTTCTGAGGAGAATGGCCTCTCGCTGAACCCAGGGGGCTGCTTCAGAGCCATCTGAGATCTGAGAATGAGGATTCTGCCTGGGTCTCTGAGGACCCTGTGTCTACAGACATGTATGACTTTCGATGAGGGTTATGTGAGCATCCCAGCACTCCAGAGGATGAAGAAGGCAGACTAGGAGCTAGTCACAGGCCAGCTTGGACTACAGAGGGAGACTCTGTCTCCAAAGAAAGTGGCTGCCTCTGGCGGCACACATCTATAATCCCAGCACTCAGGAAGTAGAGGCAGGTGGATCTCTGTGAGTTTAAGGATAGCCTGGTCTACATAGAGAGAGACCCTATCTCAAAAAAAAAATTGTCTTACACACACACACACACACACACACACACACACACACACACACAAACACACACGTATGAACGCACTTCTTTTAGCTCATGTGATATTTCCAAGCCCTAAGGAATGCTGGAGAAGGTCACCAATTGTGTCCCTAGCAGTGAGCTTTTCATTGGTTTGATGCTATAATCCTTTGGATCTCAGAATTTCATGGCAAAAAACAAAAACAAAAACAAACAAACAAACAAAAAACACTCCTAGAAGTCACAGCAAGGCACTTATTCCAGCGACTCGTCACTGTGGCTGTCCATCTAGGGATGAATGGAAGCAATGTGTTCAGCCAGTCACGGCAGCACAGACCTGTAACCCGGCCCTCAGGAGGCTAAGATAGGAAGATGGTGAGCTGGGGGCTAGCTTGGGCTACAGAGCATGACCCTGCCCAAAGAAGGGAAGGAAGGAAGGAAGGAAGGAAGAAATGAAGAAAAATAATCAGCATGGTAAGTGGGGGGCTGGACAACTGGGAAAATGGAGTTGCCACAGACTACGGTCTCCCTGGAGTTGAAGGAGAACCGTGTAAATGGAGCCGCTGTCTTGCGCAGTTGAAGGATGCTGTAACTGGTGCTGTTTATCTTAATGGCTCCCCACTACGTTCGTTTAAAGTAATATTATCTTGCTTTAAAGGTCACTGCGCTGGCCGGAGCTATTGGATACCCATGATTCATTCCATGGGGATGCTCAACTTCTTTTTGTGGCGTCCTCAGCACCAACCTCTGGGTTAATGGAAGCCACACCAGCCACGAAGTCAGTAGCTTTGAATCCTCCAGGCCCGAGGAGGCCTGGGCAGGGTGGACCAGCCGCGTCCTTTTGATCAGCAGCGATGAGTGAACCAGAGGTCACGCACGGTCTGGGGCCTGTGCTTTCGCTCCTACCAGACAGCAGCCACTGGGCCCTGTCCTGTTCCCTCCCACCACGGCCCTGGGAGTTGAGTTTCCTAAGCTTGCCGGTCTCTGGGTAGACGGTCCCAGGACCCCAGGGCAACAGAGGGACTTTCTTATGGAAGATCCCAGCCCTAAATCACTGAAGGAGACGCCTTTGCCCAACCCTAAGCCTCACCCCTCCCTTCCCCATCTCCCGCCCCCCCCTTCCCACTTTGGCTCCTGCAGACATGGATAAACCGATTCCTCCTTCCCCGGGGGAATTCCTGCTCTTGGATGTCAGGTGACAGGCAAATTTGGGAGGAGATCTCCTTCTCCAGGGGAGTCACTGGGTTGGTGAGTTCTTTTATGGGCATGCCTGAACTCTGGAGGGCCCCCAAACTGACAACCACCTCTGCCTGCTAAATTGATCATATATTTTCCTGCCATTATGTCGCTCTTTGACAAATGCGTTTGTTGGTCATATTTTTATGGTACTTCTTCCAAGGTGAGGGGGTGGGGAGGACTCTACAGCGGGTTGGAGGGGGTGGTGGTAGCTGGGATTTATCTGGAAGGAGAGGGAAGGGGATTGCTTGTCCCTGGCATCAGAGGCGGGATTTCCCAATCGCCACTGTCTCCCTTTTGTTTGGGGGCTGAAAGGCAGTTTCGGCTGATCTGATTAAAGACCTTCTGAGGGCTTTGAGCCTCAGAAAGCTGACAATGGCCAGGACATGGCTACCTCTTCATTTGACATCCTCCCGGGTATTTCACATCCCAGTAGGTGGGTCCTGGAATTTGTTGCAAAAAAACAAGAGGGTCTTGGCTGGTGTAAGGTATTTCCCACTAGAGGTCTGAGGTTTGGCCATGTAACGAGTTGGTCAATCTCTTAAACAACGATACTTCAAAACAATTTAATAGGCCTGGCGGTGGTGGGGCACGCCTTTGATCCCAGCACTCCGGAGGCAGAGCCAGGCGGATCTCTGTGAGTTCGAGGCCAGCCTGGTCTACAGAGAGAGAGATCCAAGACAGGCACCAAAACTACACAGAGAAACCCTGTCTCCAAAAAACAAACAACATGCTCTGTGGGGTTCCACTTCTTTGTCTCTTCCTAAAGGGGTCTGAGTGTTAGAAGCAGCAAATCTTTTTTTTTTTTTTCCTCCCCACACCGCCTTCCTCTTCCTTCTCCAGGCTGCCTTGCTTGTGCCGTGGGGCTCAGCTCTGTCACCTTCTAGTTCACCCAAGGAGTAACACCATCACCAGGGTGGAGCCTCATCCCCTCTCACAGGTCCCACCTAGTCTCTGCGATGTCCAACTTCAGCCTGATTCAGTGGCGTCAAGCCACACACAAACATCACCATAGGGCATTGCAGAAGCCTCTAGACTTGGGCTGCAAAGAATGGACACCTGAAGGCTCTCCCAGGCCTGAGGAATGTTGGCCTCTGATCCCCATCTGAGCAACTGCTACTGTGGGGTAGCTCAGCTGCTCTGAGTGACTCCAGCCTGCCTAGAAACCCTGGGGACTCTCTCCTGGCTTTGGGTGTGTGGGGACCCCATGCCTACCTGCTTCTAGATGCTATCTGGGACCAGATGACTAGGACTTGCAGGAAGTCTTGCTTTTCTTGGACTGGTCATCTCTTTTCCACGTCACTCAGTCTGACAGCCTTCTCTTGGGAGCCTCCACTCAGGACAGACACCCCCACCTTCCTCCCTTCTGGCCCTGGGAAGCTGTCTTAGCCCTTCTCAAAATGCTTTGGTCCTCGAAAAACAAGGAAAAAAAAAAAGAAAAAAAGAAAAAACAAACAAACAAAAAGAAGTAGGCTGTGACCTGAGTCCACAGCTACTGAATCTGGGCTGGGGATACTACTGAGTGTGTAGACTTGCTTAGCAGGGAGTACTGAGTTTGATCCCAGCACCACATAAAACCAGATGTGATGGTGCTGCTGCACATCAGTCATCCCCACACTCAAGAGGTAGAGACAGGAGAATCAGAAGTTCAAGGTCGTTCTGCGGTACATAGTGAGTTTGAGGCAGGCCTGGGATACATAACAAGACACACACACCCAACCCCCAGTCTAAAAACCAAACCACACTCAAAACAAAATAGGGCTGGCGTGGTATTGCAGTCAGAAAGTGTTTGTCTGGCAAGCAAGAGTTTGATTCCCAGAACCCCGGTAAAATACTGGACACTGTGGGAAGTGCTTGCAATCCCAGCCCTAGGGAGGCAGGAGAGGTGAATCCCAGGGAGCTCCAGGCCAAGGAGAGACACTGAGTGTGTGAATGGTGCCTGAGGAGTAACATTTGCATGAATGTGTGTGTGCGCGCGCGCACACACACACACACACACACACACACATTCAAAACAACCAAGTACCCTTTCTGTACTTTAAAGACAGGGCATGGGGCTTTAACATCATTCCCACCTACCCCGACCCCAGTGCCCAGTATACATTTGCCATTCCTACAGTGTTTGCTGAGTGAATGCAAGACCTTCATGGACTGAAGGTGCTGTGAGAGCAGACCTGCCTCCCTTGTGCAGACAGTAGCCGCGGAAGCCTGCAGCTTGATGGTATGACGTCCCTCTTCCCCACTGCCTACAAAATTAAGCAAACTCTGGAGGTTTACCACATAAAGACACTTCCAGATCCTGTCTGGCTCCTGTGTGGAAAAGGATGCACTTTCTGGTCCTGATGGTCCAGTCTCCACCCCCAGTTGCTGCAGGGGACAGGGGAGGGAAAGGTGAAAGCCGTCATGAACGCAGCCGTGAATTCAGCTGGTATGTGGGAAGCAGGACCCTCAAAATACGATTACAACCCTGTCAGACTCCGGAAAACTGCATTACGGCCCCCCGAAGCAAGCCAGTGAGTCCATGTGGTGCAGGCAGCTCCCTGGGGGACACTTCTTCCAAGGGCTGTCATCAATGGCACTCATTTCCCAACCCCCACTGCAGCAGAGCCCTATGGGGCCTGTACCTCAGAGATGGGATTCCTGGTGGAGGAAGGAACCCAGGACCCATCTGCATTGCTGTAGCATGTGTGTGTGTGTCTCTCTCTCTGTGTGTGTGTGTGTGTGTGTGTGTGTGTTTTGCACATGGTGTATGTGTATGTATGCGAGTGTCCATAAGAGCCACAGTGCATGCATGGAGGTCAGAGGTCAACTTCTAGTATCAGTGCACTGCTAGTCTGTTTGAGAGAGGATCTCTGGATTGCAGCTGCATGCTACATTCAGGTCCTAATTCTTGTGCTGTGACAAATGATTTACCCACTGAGACAGCTCCCTACTCTTTGTGTCTGGCCTTTTCTTTTCTTTTCTTTTCTTTTCTTTTCTTTTCTTTTCTTTTCTTTTCTTTTCTTTTCTTTTCTTTCCTTCTCCTCCTCCTTTTTGGTTTTTAGAGACATGGTCTCTCTGTATAGCCCTGGCTGTCCTGGAACTCGCTCTATAGACCAGGTTGGTCTCAAACTCACAGAGACTCACCTACCTCTGCCTCCCAAGTGCTGGGATTAAAGGTGTGCACCACCATTGCCTGGATCCTTTGTGTGTTTTCAACTCTTGATGTGTGTGGATGCTGAAGAGGATGGATAGGCTGAACCATCCTGACGTCCGCTGAATGGAAGTGGCTCACTCATCCAATCAACAAACATTTCATCTGAGGCTTGTCTCTGTACACTGTCTGCCGGGGAGCCTGGGTAATTCATACAGATCATTTTAGCTGTCAGGAGTTGGGGTCTGAGTAGTTTGTAGAAGCCCCAAAATGCAGCTAAGTTATATTGCCACACGTGGGAGGGTCCCTAAGTGGTCATGAAATTTTATCTTAAAACAAATTAAGGGTCTGGGGAGATGGCCCAGGGATACAGCATTTGCTGAGCAAGCGTGAGGACCTGAGTTCAGATTCTTAAAACTGCGTACAGCTGAACCCCATACTCTCTGTACCCAAGGCACCTGTTGTAAGATAGGAGACAGAGACAGGGGAGTCCCCCAAAGCTCATGGGACAGCTAGCCTGGTGTACAGAGTGGCTAGCAAGAGGCAGTACCTAGAGAAAAACAACGACAGCGTGAGGTTTGCAGGCAAATGGATGGAACTAGAAAATGTCATCCTGAGTGAGGTAACCCAAACCCAGAAAGACAAACATGGTATGTACTCACTCATAAGTGGATTCTAGATATAAAGCAAAGAACAATCAGACTGCAACCCACAGAACCAGGGAGGCTACATAGCAGGGGGGACCCTAGGATGACTGTGGCTTATAATAAGTTTTGGTTTTACTCAATCCCTGGGCAAGCCTCAGTGAAACATTTCACTATTAGGATAAGAATTTGTACTGTATCAAGCTGATAATAAAAAATAAAAAAAATAAAAAGAGAGGCTCTGCCTCAAACCAGGTGGAAGGTGAGGAGTGACCCTAGGTTTTCCTCTGACTTCCATGTATGTGCCTCGGGGCATTCATGTGTCCACACTTAGATGTATGATCTCACTCATACACACAAGGATAAGGAAATAGTGATAAATTAAAATGAAGGGGTGGCACACCCTTGTAATCACAGAACTTGGGAGGCCGAGGCAGGAGGATTGCCGTGATTTTTGAGGCCAGCCTGGGCTACATTGTAAAACGCTATCTTAAAACAACAAAAGTGACTTAAAACCTTTAATCCCACCACTCGAAGGCAGAGGCAGGAGGATCTCTATGAGTTCAAGTCCAGCCTGGTCTACAAATCGAGTTCCAGGACAGCCAGGGATACACAGAGAAATCCTGTTTGGGTGGTGGTGGTGGGGCAGTAACTTAAAAATTAAATCCCCCAAAATAGAGAACACAAGAGAGGAAGGATTTACTTACTTATTTGTTGTAGGGAAGTGGTTTATTTTGAGAGCAGGTCTTACGTAGCCCAGGCTGGCCTCAAACTTACCAAATAGCTCAGGATGACTTGGAACTCCTGATCCTCCTCCCTCTGCCTTCTGGTGCTTAGGACACAGACGTGCTACCACACTCAGCTTTTCCTCACAAAGCTCTGCCTGCCCCTTCCACATGAGTGCTGGGGTTAAAGGCGTGTGTTCTACCACACCTGGCTGCTCTTCTCCGAGACAGGTTCTCACTAGGTAGCCCTGGCTCACCTGGAACTCCATAAGCCAACCAGATTGGCCTTGAACCCACAGTGACCCTCCAGCCTCTACCTTCTGGGTGCTGAAATCTCAGGCCCCATGCCTCTGTGCCTTGCTGAGGAGGATTTAACATTTTTGTCTTGGCTCCTGGGTTCAGTTCCTCCCTGTGTATGGCTTTGGGTTGGTGAAGAGGGCATGATGACATGATGGGACAGAGTCCCTTCCCTCCCAGCAGTCAGGAAGCAGCAACTAGAAGGAATGTGACAAGAACCATCTTTCCAGGGCCTGAAGCCCGTAGGGAGCCTCTTCCTCCAACAAGGCATCCACCTAACAGTGTTCCTCAGAGTCCACTGGCCAGTCCTTTAACACAGGAACCTGGTAGGCTGCAGGGGCAGTCCCCATCAAACCAAGGCACCCCATGACAAAGAATTATCAGCGGTGCTAAAGGTGACGAACCCTGGCTGCCAGCACAAAGAATATGACAGTGACTGAGACAGATGAGAGATACAGTCCTGGTCCTGGCTGGGTTCGTGGTCCGGGCTGGGTTCCTTAAGTTGGTCATCTCTGTCCTTTCTTCTCCCCTCTCCTCCTCTCCACTCCGCACCCCTCCCCTCCATTCCCCTCTCCTTGACCTCCTCATTTTTCTTTCTCAGGGTCTCCTGTAGCCCAGGCTGGCCTCACTGTGTACCCGAGGTTGACCTTGAACTCTGATCCTCCTGCCTCCACCTCCAGAGTGCTGGAAGTGGTGGTGTGCACCAGGACACCAGGCTTATGCGTTGTCGAGGATCGAATCCAGGGCCCTGGACGTGCTAGGCAATCACTCTACCACTGAGGATCAGCCACATTCTCAGGCCCTTTTTTGCCGTGCCTTTAACGGTGGGACCTGTGTGGGAGCCCGTTTTCAGGTTCCTCCTGGCTTTACCCAGCAGGTCTGCATAGAGAGGATGATTGGGCCACAGGCCTGAGTGCAGGGGTCTGAGATGGTCTGCACTTGGCTGTGCTGGGGGGAGGTCTTTTGCTCCACCCCTTGGCGTTTCTATGAATACCGTAGGGCAGAGACAGTCGGGGCCCGTTGGAATAGGTTCCAGGCCCTCTCGAGGCTATCCTGTGTTTTCTATCTGTTTATCTCCGCACTCTAAATCCTTCTATCTAAGATTTCCTGCTGCTCGCACTCAAGAAAACTCTGGGGAACTGTGGGGTTGGTGGGTAGCCACCCCACAGACCTGGAGAGGGGTCCCTGTAAGGATGCCGTGGGGTCTTTCTCTTGTCTCATCCAGCTTGGACCTGCTGAGCCTGCTGCTCCCGGGGTTGTGTGTGTACGAGGGCCTGTGCGTGTGTGTCCAGAGTGGTGAGGGCCGTGTGTTTGGACTCATGTGGTCATCTGTTTACGTCTGTGTGCCTCGGCGTGGCTCTGCTCACAAGAGCTTTACAGTCATTTCCTTTCCTCACTTGCCAAAGAGACACATGTGGCTGGCTGCGGACTTGACTTCATCAGCGGAGGAGATTAAGGAACGGGTAGGGTTGACCTTTCTTTGTTGGTTTCCTCTTCCTGGTCCCCATTCCAATTCCTCAGACTGTCTTCCCCGCCCCCACCTCAGCCATAAAAGCGGAGCTCCATAAACTTCTTGGTGCAAGGAAGCTCTAAGCTCGAAACTTTGAAGTCTAGTTCTGCAAACTTTGCTTTTTGGGGGCATAAGTCTGCAGGAAGCCTGAAAAAACAAAAATCCTGCTTCAGGGCCAGTGAGTTGGCTTAGTGGATAAAGGTGTCTGCCACCAAGCCTGCTGACCTGAATTCAATCCCCAGGACCTACACAGTAAAAGGAGAGAGACTTGCAAAAGCTACACAGAGAAACCCTGTTTCGAAAAATCAAAAAAAAAAAAAAAAAAAAAGGAGAGAGACTGCCCCCCTCCCCCCCAAAAAAAGTTGTCCTCTGACCTCCACACTTGCTCAGGCACAAGCATGCCCAGAAACCTACACACACATATTTTAAAATTTGGCTTCAAAGGGCACCATAGCTGAATGGTGTGAGGTGGGGTATGTGTGTGTGATCTCATGGGGATTCTCAGCCTCAGTGTTGTGGACATTTGGGTGCAATCATTGGGTCCATCCAGGGACTTTCCTGGGTAGCAGGACATGCCCTGGTTATGACAATCCGAAGTGTCTCTAGAAATTCTTGCTTAAAATCCCCCAAGGCAGGCCATGAGCCCTGGTTGAAAGCCATTGGTAAGGATGGATGTGTGCAGTGCCAACACTAAGGATGTGGAGACGGAAGGATGAGACGTTCAAGGTCATTCCCTGCTTCGTAGATACTGCAGCCTAGCCTGGGCTACTTGAGACTGTTTCAAAACAAAACCAACCACAAAGCAAACAGGCTATAGTGTACTAGGGCATGATTCCGCCTGTGTTTCTCTTTTTCCAGACAGGGTTTCTCTGTGTGGCCCTGGCTGTCCTGGAACTCATTCTGTAGACCAGGCTGGCCTCGAACTCTGATCTGCCTGCCTCTGCCTCCTGAATGCTGGGATTAAAGGTGTGCGCCTCCACCGACCATTTCAGTGGTTCTGTTTGCTTGTTTGTTTTTAATTTTGTTTTAAATACAGGGTTTCACTTTGTAGCTCAGGGTAGCCTGGGATTTGTAATAATCTTCCTGGCTCCATCTTCTGAGTGCTGGGATTACAGGTGTGAGAGGCCACACAGTTTATTGGAGGAATTTGTGAGTGCCATATCATATCAGCACCAAAACCTTCTATATCCCATTAATTAATTGACTAATAATGGTGTTTTAGTTTTAGAAATATTTGAAATAGTTACATTGATTTTTGTGTGTGTGTGTGTGCGTGGGTGAGCATGAGCGTGCACAACATGCTTTGCAGACTGTGGGTACGTACGTGTGTACCAAAGCCTTCAGAAGACAATTTGAAAGTTTGTCCTCTCCTATTATGGGGGATCTTGGGGTCAAATCTGGGCTTGGCGGCAAGTATCTTCACCCTCTGGGCGATCTTGGCTGCCCAGTTTTGGCATTTTTTAGGCAGGGTTTCATGTAGTTCTATGTAGCCAAGGATGACCCGGAATGACTCCTGTTCATCCTGCTCTCACCTCCAGAGTGCTGGGATGACAAAGGTATGCCACTGTGTTCAGCATCTGTATTTTCTTTAACGTCTTGGGGATGGGGGCAGGAGGAGACTGAGGAAGTGTTTGAAAGCAAGCAGGTCACAGGATGTGCCTGAGAGACCCCCAGTGTTCATCCCGGAGGCCTCCTCAGCTTTGGTGTTTGGAAGAAGCTATGTGCAAGCTTAATGCATCCTCTCCAGCTGGCCAGCATTTACAAACTGGGGCACATCTGTTCTTGACAGTCAGCATGGAGAAGGGGAGGGGTCAGTGAGACAGAAAACCCCCAACCCTAGGATGGATCCCACCCAATGCCAAGATTCCTAAGTCAGAGCCTTGAAGTGGAGTTCCATAAAGGGATTGAGATGATTCACCAAAATGCCACTTCTTGGCTGGGCATAGTGATACACGCCTGTAATCTAGCACTCAGGAGGCAGAAGCAGGGGCATGGCTGTGAGTTTGAGACCAGCCTTGGCTACAGAACTACAGAGTGAGTTCAGGGCCAACCTGGGCTACAGAATAAGACCCTGATCCCCCATCCCCTCTTGACCACCTAGCCTCCTCTTCTTCCTTTCTGAGGTTCCAGCTAGCTGGAACTTCACGGCTTTTTTCACCCTGTGAACCTCAGATTGCACTTCGATGATGAGCTGAGGACTTTACAGAGAGGCTACTGGGTGGAAAAACTATAAAGTAAAATGAACACAACGTATTTCCAAGTACTCTACCACACGTAGTGCCCCATGCATAGGAGCCCATATGCTCCTATGGGCTCCATACCCATGTGCTCCCCGACACCCTCCCCAGACCCTTGCACACATGCTCCCAAATGGGCAAAAGACACCCAGACATGCAGAAACATGCCATGGGACAGCAGGTCCATAGCAACAGAGAAACATAGGGACAGATGGAAACCATTTTTAACTGCAGACTCATGGGGCTGCACACCCCAACACACACACACACACACACACACACACACACACACACACACATACATGCACACACACACACACACACACACACACACATGCACACTAAAATGAATAAGGTTGGAAGGGCCCATTCAGATTCCCCCTTGCATTATAAATGTCCTGGATGGCTAGGAATCTGGGGCCACACACAGCATTCAACTCCTGCTTTGGATAGGAGCCCCTGGGAAATGAATCCCCTGAGTTCTAAGCCAGGGCATGGCTCTAGATGGTTTGGATAACATCTTTTCGTGTGCCTCTACAGTGGCCGCAGTAGTCACTTCCCGGAGGAGACTTGACCTTGCAAGGGGATTTCCCAGAGAGGCAAGCAAAATTTGCTGCACAGAGTGATGGGCTGAGGACTCCAGATGAGTAAGACTCTGGATGACCAGGACAGGGGGTGACATGGGCGCCCCCGGAGAGACCAAATAAAAAACTGGCCCCAGTAATCTTCCAGCCCCTTTCTCCAAGGTCTAATTACAGATGCCTCGACATTCCTCCTGCACTGAATTTCCTTTAAAACAGTTGCCAAGAAGAAACATTTGGGAACTGTGTTTTGGGTTCAATCCCGTCTGGGAGTCACCCTTACTCACTTTGTCCTTGGATGACAAAACACTTAATTGCAGCAGGCGCAGCACACACCACATTGCCACACTGAATCCTCGCCCCACATCACATACCCCCGACCGACAGTGGCCTTTTGTAAAAACCAAACGTCTCTGATCTTACATTAATTACAACACAAATATACTCATTGTGGGTACCGCGCTCACAAGATGGAGTCCTCTTGACACATGTTCACAATAAAAACACATTTTTCCGTTCCCCTCCCCTGACCCTAAGTGCCAGGGTGGGGGCCGGGAAGAGACAGATGAGCATTTTTTTCAAGATGCATTCCCTGTTTGTTCTTTCCCGCCTTTTATGAAAGAGCCCCCCTTAAACTCGGCATTCCTGGCTCCGAACGGCTCTCTTTACTTTTGCTTTTATGCCCTGGGAGAGACAGATTAGATTAGATTAAAGACCAGGAGACACCTCGTGAAACCCATCCCATCTAGGCCATTTGGCTGATAGAATGTGGGGGTAGGGTGGGGGTAAGGAGGTGGTCTGTGCCTCTGTGTGTCTGTCTCTCTGTGCCTTGCTGGTGGTCTTTTAGCAAATAGCTTGTTCTGGTTGTTATGGATGCATTTACCCCCCCCCCCCACATACACACCCTGGGGCCAGGGAGATGGTTCAGTGGGTAAAGGTGCTTGCTTGCTGCTAAGCCTGATGACCTGAGTTCCATCCCTGGGACCCACGGGGTGGAAGGAGAGAACTGCCATCTATAAGTTGTCCTCTGACCTCCACAGGCGGCATGCCATGACATGCATGAGCGCCCATCCCCCACCGCAGTAGTCAAATAAATAAAGTAGAAAGAACAGATTAATAGCCTTTGATTGTGGTCTGATTTTTATGGCCAGTGACGTGTTTTAGAGGGACCTAAGTCTTCTCTTTTAAATTCTCAACAGTTCCAAAGAAGGCCAACTACAGATGAGAAAGACAGCTCTCTCTGCGCCCCCCCCCCCCCCCACCCCCCACCCCCAGGCTAGTCTGATGATGTCATGGCGGTAACCAAGGCAACGCACTGTGACATCACAGCTCAAAGAGTACCCCTGACCTTGGCCTGAAATTCAAAGGAAAATCAGCCCATAAAGTTCTAAAGCTAGCAGGAGATATATATCCTTAGTCATAAAAGAACAAACGAAGTTTGGGGTGAGGGGCCTGAGGGGAAGCATACTGTAAAAGTCCGTGCCAGATTTTCCAGGAAGTGCCAGCGGCCATTCTGAGGGTGAACCGAGGCCTTAAGACCGAAAGGGAGAGAGCAACCCAGCCAGAGCGCTTGCCCACGATCCTAGAAATAGCTGGGTGAGGTCCCTCTCTCCCGAAACCATAATCTTTAAAATGGGAACAGAGGTGTGGATCCCAGCAGAGCAAAAGGCAGCAGCTCTTGGAGTGAGCCGGGATCATTGGCGGGGAGAGAGGGAGAGCCCCTCCCCCACGGTGCTCACAGAAAGGGAAAAGGGTTCCACCCCAGGCTGGGCCCAGGAACAGAGAGACGGTGACGCACGCGCCCATAAATTCTGGGGGTTTGGCTGAGGAAAGGATGTGACAGTGTTGGGGTATTTGCTTTGTTTCCTTTTTCTTTGACTGTTTTACTATACAGACCAGGCTGGCCTCCCGCTCACAGGGATCCTGCTGTCTCTGGTGAGGTTTTAACGGCCGCTACTCCGGGCAGGCAGTTGGTTTTAGGGTCTCCCGGTTGCTCAGGCTGGCCTTGAATTCTTGGCAATCTCTGCTCCAGTCTCCCAAGTCGCTGGGATTACAGATGTGAGCCACCAAGCCTTGCTTGGCTTCTTAGTGATTTGTTGGAAGTTAGGGAGACCCTGGGCACAGAATCGCAAGGCCTTTCCTGTGGTGATTATGCAGTTTTTCTGTCAATCTAAAATTATTGGTGGAAGCTGAGGTGGGAAAATGTCAAGGTCAAGGACAGCCTGAAATACTTGGCGAGAACTTGGTTTTTGCTTTTTATTTTGTTTTTTTAGACCTGGGTAACACTTGTCTGACATATATAAGGCCCTGACTTCAAGTCCTAGTACAGGGGAAAAAAGATTGTATTAAGAATAGTGCTTGGGCCGGGCGTTGGTGGCGCACGCCTTTAATCCCAGCACTCGGGAGGCAGAGGCAGGCGGATCTCTGTGAGTTCGAGGCCAGCCTGGTCTACAAAGTGAGTTCCAGGTCAGCCAGAGCTGTTCAACGAAACCCTGTCTCAAAAGACCAAAATAACAACAACAAAAAAGTTTGCTTGAGCTCAGGAGTTCTAGGTCAGCCTGGGCAACATAGATCATATCTCTTAAAAACTTTTTTTTTTTTTTTAAGGACAGGCATGGTGGTGCACACCTTTTTGTTTGTTTGTTTTTTGAGACGGGGTTTCTCTGTGTAGCTTTTGGAGCCTGTCCTTGAAGTTACTTTGTAGACCAGGCTGGCCTCGAACTCACAGAGACGAGACTCACCTGCCTCTGTCGCAGGAGTGCCGGAAGCAGGGGGGGGGGGGGGGGATATCAGTCTGATCTACTTAGTGAATTCCAAGACAGCCAGGGCTGTACAGTGAGACCCTGTCTAAAGGGGAGAGGGATAGAGTTGGGTGTGGTGGCTCAAGCCAGAAGGTTGAGGCAGGAAGATGGCTTCGAATTCAAGGCCAGCTTGGTCCACGTACCGAGTTCCAGGTCAGTCAGGCCTATATCGCAAGGCCAGGCCTCAAGCCAACAACCCAAAAGAAGACAGAAATTATTGCCAAGCAAAACATTGATTTGTAAAAAGGGAAAGGTAAGTTACCATCTCCCATCTCTTCTTGGGTGGAGGGAGGCCTGCATCCTTTACAGTTAAGGACTGGAAGCTGGATGCCTGTGGAGGTGACAGGAAGCCCAGGCAAGAGAGACCCAAGGTTGACTCTAGGCAATTTAAAAACGGGAAGTAATTAGCTAGGAGTGGTGGTCTGTAATCCCAGCTTTTGAGATGGGAGAAAGAGGACCAGGAGTTCAAGGTCACCCTTGGCTATTTAGTGTGAGGCCCAACCTGGATTACAGGAAAGGGAAGGGGAAGAAAAGAAAAAAAAAAGGAAGGCAAAAGACAAAAGAAAGGAAGTGTTTGGGCCTCTTTGGTGACCCTGAGGCTCTGCATCATCACGGACTTGGTGTTTTCAGGCCTTCCAAGAATCACCTGTCTCCTGTTGCAAGGGTGTCACATTCCTTAGACATCCTGGGTGTGGACTGGTCACACAGCCTGAGGAGTTGGGCTAGAGAATCACAACACTGTCCCCGCTGTCAGGAAGACTTGTCGTGTGACATTTCTGAGGTTTGTTTTCCTGACTTTCAAACCAGGGATGCTTGACAGATCACACCAGAAAACAGAACTCTTGTCCAGGGCCACGCTTGGATCAGTTCTTAGACTAACTGGAACCCGGTGCTGAGGAATGATTAGGAGTGTTGGCGATCCATTAGTGATGTCTGCTGAAGATATGGGGAAAGAATGGACAGGCCTCTATTATTCTGAGTCCCGTTCCTGAATGGGATTCTGGATTTCCTCCCCAGATGTGTGGTTGTGTAGTTCACGTATGCAGACACGTAACCCTGTGTGTGTCCCTGACATTTGGAGGAGACGGACAACACATTTGCCCCTGTGCTCAGGGCTGTGATGACAGGCTTAGCCTTGGAGTACTGAGCAAGGGGAACAGACCCACAAGGGAGGGACAGGCAAGGTGGACTTCCTGAAGGAAGTGGCATCTAAGCTAGATTCTAAAGGATGAACAGATATTACCTTGGGGAGGGGGCCAGACCCGAGGAGAATGGAATTCGGCCGGGTTTGGATTGGGTGGATTGCCTTGTTGTGGAATCTGATAAGTGTAGGGAGAGTAATAGGGAGCCACTGAGGAATTTTATGCAAGGGAGCGTCATTATCAACAGGTGTGGTAATGCATGCCTGTCATCCCGGCACTCTTTTGGGAAGCCGAGGGAGGAAAATGGGAGTTTCAAGGCTAGCGTTGACAACATTGCAAGTTGAGGCTAGCCTGGGACTCACACGATGGAAGGAGAGAACGGACTCCCACAGGTCGCCTTCTGACCACCATACGAAAGCCATAGTGGGTGCTCTCTCTCTCTCTCTCTCTCTCTCCCCTCAAAATAAATAATACAGCCAGATAAATAATGGTGGCACGTGTCTTTGACCCCAGCATTTGGGTGGCAGAGGCAGGTGGATTTCTGAGTTTAAGGTTACCCTCTCTACAAATTTAGTTCCAGGACAGTTAGATCTACACAGAGAAAGAAACCCTGTCCTGTGTGTGTGTGTGTGTGTGTGTGTGTGTGTGTGTGTGTGTGTGTATCAGTTTAAATAAACAAATAAATGAGTAAGTAAGCTAACAAATGAGAAGAAACACAGTGACATACAGAGACCCCAGGAACACAGAGTTGGGGATCACGCTCATACACTAACAAAGCCAACAAACCCTGAAGGTGGCCAGAATACCCCAGTATCGAGGTGCCCGCCTCCCCCCTCCCCCCCAAAGCAGCTTTTCCCCTGGAGCCTTCAAAATGGAACCAACTTGCCAAGCCGAGTGGCTTAGGCCTGTGTGACCGTAGCATGTCGAAGGCTGAAGCAGGAAGAGGTTTGAGGGGACATGCTGGGTAAAAAGAGTTCCTGGGAGCCGGGGCAAATATGAAGGATGACTTCCACTGTTGCCTTGGCATGCGACCTGGTTTCCTGAGAGACTGCGTCAGTTGTCAGGGCTGTCCAGCCGGAAGATGAAGTCTTTGTTCCTTTTGATTGAGCCTTGAGGAGGACAGGCCTGCTCCATGAATTCATCTGAACAGCAGCAGAGCCTGGCACTGGCCCAGCAAGGGGCGTGGTAGCAGTAACAGCGGGATGAATGGTATAGCGACTTCAAGAACAAATATGTCACCTTCCACTGTCCTACTCCCTGCCATCTGGCGGAGCCACCATGGTCCCCCAGTTCCATGAGTTCTGTAGCTTACCTCTCTCTTTCCCATCGTGGGGGGCTTGTTTTCCCTCAACATGTGTTTTCTTCTTTATTTTAATTAAAAAAAAATTTTTTTTTAGCTGAATAGCCCAGGTTGGTCTTGAAATCAAGGTTATTATGTTCCTGTCTTCACTTCTCTGGGGCTGAGATGATAAGCTCACACCTTGCACTTCCGGTTCCCCTGCCTCAACTTCTCAAGTGCTTGGGTTACAGGCATGCTCCACTACTGGGTTTTGGGGGGGTGTTGGCAATCAAATTCCTTAGGCATGTGACATGCCTAATGGTTGCTTGGTTGGTTTTAAGATGGAGTGTGATGCCCTAGGCACTGCTGGCTTGGAACTCACATGACTGAGGCCGAACTTGAGCTCTAGGCAATCCTCCTGCCTCAGCGTCTTGAGTGCTGGGGTTGCAGATGTAAGCTCTCAAGTTGGGCTCAAATGTCAATATTTTTTTTTCTCTCCTGTGGAAATAGTTCTCTTTTGGGACAAATATGTAAGAATATAACTGATGAGATGTACAGATGTGTGGCAAGTGGAGTGTCTATCTAACTCATATATCCGACCTAAACTACTTGAGTTATGACTAAACATAACAGCAATCGCAATATAACCCTCAGCAGAAATAACTTAGACTGTCTTTGTGCACTTAAGCTAGAGAAAGATTACTAGGTTAGGATACAAAAAAGCATATACGATAAGACAAAAATAAATGACTTTAAAAAAATAAAGATTTAAAAATCGTCTTCTCGTTGGGCAGTGGTGGCACACGCCTTTAATCCCAGCACTCTGTGATCTCTGTGAGTTCGAGGCCAGCCTGGTTTACAGAGTGAGATCCAGGACAGGCATCAAAACAACACAGAGAAACCCTGTCTCGAAACAAAACAAAACAAAAAAAATCATCTTCTCTGAAAGACCCTGTTAATAAAATGGAAAAATCAGGAAATGGTGTGTGTGTGTGTGTGTGTGTGTGTGTGTGTGTGTGTGTGTGTGTGTGAGTGATTTGTAAATCATTTGTCTGACAAGGGACCATGGATCTAGAATATTACAGAAGTCTTTGAAGTCAGTCATCAGAAGACAAACGACCCAATTAAAAACTGGGCAGAAGATTTTTTTTTTTTTTAATGGATACTCCGCAGAAGGACACACAGCAGTAACTGCTCAGTCTCAGTTGCCATTAGAACACTAATGGGAACTATTAGTTCATGGTCATCCCCATCCTTGCCCGTGGTGTATCAGGTTCCAGGTCAGTTTGGGCTATGTCAGACCTTGTCTCAAAACAAAATAGGGAGGGGGTGGCAAGATGGCCCAGTGGGTACTGGTGCCCTGCTGCCAAGCTTGGTGACTTGAGTTTGGTGTCCTGGTACCCACAAGGTGGAAGGAGAGAACCAGCTTCCTCAAGTTGCCCTTCTGACCTCCGCATGGACATGGTGGCATGCACATGCCCACCCATAGAGTCTTGCTTGCTTTCAAGATGAGTGCTGCGTGAAGAAACCATCATGGCGCCAGCATGTGACAGATCTATGAGCCGAAGCCCCCTAGGGGAGTTATCTCAGTATCCATTTGGCTGCAGAAAGGGTTCCTAGGCTATTTAAACACCCGGGACGTGTCTGGACTTGCAGGTGTTATTGACTCCGAGAAGCCCTTGATTCCAAGGAGAAAGTTCCTCAAGATGCCTTCGTACAACTAGTAACTTTATCTCTAGAATAATACCGCTTTCCTCCAGGGCCCAGGGCGGGACGCAGGAATCTTTGGCTTGTGAGCCTCAC
>CABHPP010000982.1:2619-24886 GCA_902168425.1 Peromyscus attwateri
ATCTATCTATCTATCTATCTATCTATCTATCTATCTACCTACCTACCTAGCTATCTGCTATCTATCTATCTGCTATCTATCATCTATCATCTACCTATAAGTCTATAGATATATAGAGGGAGGAAGGGAGGGAGGGAGGGAGAGAGAGAGGAAGAGAGAAAGTGTATCTCCTCTATCAATCATTACGCAGTAGTCACCATTTATCTGAAGAAGACACATCCCAAGATCCCCAGTGAGTCCCTAAAACTACAAATAGTACTGAACCCCCTATTTTTTACATACATACAATGCACTTCTGTTTATACATTAAGAAGTGTAAGAGATGAATGACAGTAACCAACAGCAAGAGAGAACAACTAATTCAATATACTATAGTAAGCATTATATGAATATGGTCTTTTCTTTTTTCAAAATTTTGTAACATAGTCACCCTTTTAGTGATGGTGTGAGATGATACAGCAGCTATGGGATGAGATGAGAGATGTAGGCATTGTGACGTAACATCAGAATATTATGGAAGGGCAAACTGAAGAAGTCTTGCAGCACCTGGGCTGTTGAGCCGATAACCAAACAGCTATCTAGTGAATAATGGAAGAAACTGCAAACAGTACTGATACTTAAACAAAGAAAAAATTCACACCCTGAGTAGGATGGAGGTGGACTGCTCAGAGCGACACACAATTTAAGACCATGAATTGCGTATTTGGGGGACCTTTCTATTTAACATAACACATTTGGACAGTGAGTAATTGAAATCCCAGATACAAGAGAAGTTCTGTATGGATAACTTAGGGTCTTTCTTGGGAAATGCCTTCAAGTCAAAACTAAGCAGTTTACTCCCATGGGAATGAGCAATACCAGGACACATAAGGCAAGTCTGCCTCATTCGTGAGCACCTGCCCCATCTGACCACCCTCAGCCGAGAACGGTACAACACTGTGGATCCCGCACCATACCTGAGGGTCGGGACCGTCATTAGCCTCCGTCACGGCTATGTGCTTGTCAGCGTTTTCATCATCTTGTTCAATTGCTTTAGAGAAATAAAGACAAACACACATCGCATCGTAAGAAAATGTTTCAGGTAATTTTTTCCAGATAACAACTTGTCAGGAAAAAAATAATGCTAGACTCATACAATGAAAACACAGCAATACCATTTGTTATTTGCATGGAAGGTTACCTGTCACACTGGGTGTTTGTCATGTACATTGTCTCAAATACTAAACCAGCGACAGTGGGAAATTTTAATTTCAGTTCTTCTCTCCATCCCATCCCATTCTGACATGATCCTTTTAGTGTTGTACTTTACCAAAGGAACCCTGGGGTACAGGCAAGGGTGTAGTCTGGGGTACAGGCAAGGGTGTCAGAGGAAGTCTGGGGTACAGGCAAGGATGTAGTCTGGGGTACAGGCAAGGATGTAGTCTGGGGCACAGGCAAGGGTGTCAGGAAGTCTGGGGTACAGGCAAGGGTGTCTACTCATTTTCATTGAGAGTCATTAAATTATTGTTTTTAATGGAGGACTGAACCAGGGGCTTCACATTCTACTGCTGAGCTATCTTCCCAGGTCATCACTAAGGTACCAAGGTGAGCCTTGAACACTGGGTCCTCCTATCTCAACTTCCCAAGTAGCTGGAACTATAACTCTGCACACACACACGTGTGTGTGTGTGTGTGTGTGTGTGTGTGTGTGTGTGTGTGGTATTCTAGGTGGCAAGAAAACAATACTTTATGGCTCAGTTTATGGGTGCATTGTCACCACAAAATTCCAAACTCTACAGTCCTCCTCCTCTCCCTCTGGAGCTCCTTGTCAAGCATTCTGTGGCCCTTTCCTCCCTGCTGCGACCTCCCACGTGAAGCCCTGGTTCCAGACTCTTCTTTACTTAATCCAGCATGGTGCAACCTCGAAAGTAATCAGTCTCAAAGAATATAAATACAAGTGCCATGCTCTGGCCTGTGGGTTCCTTATCTCAGAAGTCCGCTCACTACTGACGGGATTCCTCCCACTCTCCAGCTTCCTTGGAATCTCGACTCTCACACAGACATTCAATAACAAGTACAGTGTATGCAACTCTGATCCAAGCTTGAGGACGGAACAGCTCTTCAGGACGTACAACTTGTTTGTACAGTTAAAAGCAAGTGTGTGCTGAGACTGCCTACTGTGTGCCTGGCATTGGAGTTTTGCTCACAAACAAGACACATATTACCCGGGGAAACAGCCAGTTACAACAATAAATATAAGATGTAGTGAAGGTTGGGGAGATGGCTAACTGTATAAAGTCTCTTGCCACCTGAGGACCCGAGTGTGGTTTCTGCTGTTTGTTTTCTGATTTCCACATGAACACCATGTCATAAGCAAACCCCCCACACTCCAAAGTCAATGTAATTGTGGTGGTTTGAAACCAAATGGCCCCCAAAGAGAGTGGCACTATCAGGAGGTGTGGCCTTGTTGGAGGAAGTATGTCACTGTGGGGGTGGGCTTTGAGGTCTCTTTTGCTCAAGCTTCCCACAGTGTGTCAGCCAGTCAACTTCCTGTTGCCTGCAAGATGTAGGACTCTCAGCTACTCTAGCACCACATCTGCCTGCAGGCTGCCATGCTCCCCATCATGATGATAGTGGACTGAACCTCTGAAACTGTAAGTGAGCCACCCCAATTAAATGGTTTCTTTACAAGAGCTTTCATGGTGTCTCTTCACAGCAATCAAAACACTAAGACAGAAGTTGGTACCAGGGACTGGGGTATTGTTGTGATAGGCCTGACCATGGTCATGTTTTTATTTGGAGGAATTTGGGCTTTGGTACTTTGGGTTAGAAAAGCAGTGGGATGCTTTAAGCACTGCTTAATGGACCATACTAGTAGGGACATGGAAGACAGAGGTCCTAAGTGTTATTTAAACTATGCAGGTGCTCACTCAAGAGGTTTCAGAGGAGAAGAATTTTAGTATGTTGTCTAGAGATTGTTCTTGTGATATTTTGGTGAAGAAAGTGGCTGCTTTTTGTCCTTGTCCAAAGAGTCTGTCTGAGGCTAAAGTGAAGAGTTTTAGATTAATTCTGTTGGCAGAAGAAATCTCAAAATAGCCTAGTATAGACTCTGTCATGTAGATATTAGTGGTAACTCAAATGAAGATTTATAATGAAAAGGAGCAAGCTGAGCAAGGAAAAACATTTGAGGAGAAAAAGGGCACCAGAAAGTGGAGTGTTACTCAAGGAGATAAACAGAATAAGAAACGGAATAAAGGGAATGATGACCTCAGGGTAAGATCTCGCCCAGCTAAGTTTCCAACTTGTGAAAAGGAACTGAAGAAAAGCTTAGAGCTGGGTGTGGTGGTGCATGCCTTTAATTTCAGCACTGAGAAGGCAGAAGCTGGCAGGTCTTTGAGTTTCAGGCCAGCCTGGTCTACACAGCAAGTTTCAGAGCAGCCAAGCTTAGGCAGTGAAAGAGAATGCTGGTGAAGATGTAATTGAACAAGGGGGCCATGTTCCAGCCCCAGTGAGCAGCAGAACTTGGCAGCTTTGGCCACATGGTTCTGGCTTTAGAGTTAAGGATAGAAGAAAGGAATTATGGAATAAAGCCGCTGAGGCCAGGCATGTGTCAGGGATGTCCCTGAATGGAGGCCTAGTTGAGAGGCCATTGTGTGAAGTTGTGAAGTTGAAATGCCAGAGTCATGGGACACCTGCCAAGGAAAGCTGCTATCATTGAGTGGAACCAGCCCAGGAGAAAGAAGTGTGTTGCAGTCAAACCTGAATGGAGTTAGGAATCTGAAGAGTGTTTAAACATCAGACATGGAGATGCAAAGTTTGGAGTTTGCCCAGCTTGTTTGCAGTCTTGCTTTGGTCCAGTATTTCTTTACTATGCCCCTCCCTATGTTCTTGAAATGGTAATGTACATCCTGTGCCATTGTATGTTCGAAGTATGTGATCTGTTTTTTGATTTTGATTTTATAGGGGATTATAGTTAAGAGATTTCGTGAATCTCAGAAGAGACTTGGAACTTTGGACTTTTTATACGTTGTTGTGATTGTGATAGACTATGGGGACTTTTGAAGTTGGACTAAATGCATTTTGCCTTTGGGGCACAGGGAGTGGAATGTGGTAGTTTGAAAGAAAATGGTCCCCAAAGGGAGTGGCACTATTAGGAGGTGTGTCCTTGTTGGAGGAGGCATGTCACCGTTGGGGTGGGCCTTGAAGTCTCTCTTGCTCAAGCTTCCCTCAGCGTGTCAGTCAGTAGACTTCTTGTTATCTGCAAGATGTAGGACTCTCAGCTATTCCTCCAGCACCACATCTGTCTGCACGCCGCCATGCTCCCCACCATGATGATAATAGACTGAACCTCTGAAACTGTAAGCAATTCACCTCAATGAAATGTTTTACTTTATAAGTGTTGCCATGGTCATGTTGTCTTTTCACAACAATAAAAAAAAACCCAAGACAGCAATAGAATCTTTAACTAAGATAAGATGAAAAATCATACAAGAACAACTATGAAAATGCAGCAGACCCCCGTAGGGATCATGCAAGCCAGGAGGACATGGGTGGTGGTGCTTCTTTGAATAATCGTATTTGGGACGAGACTTAAGCCTGAGCTAATCCTACTGCAGGACACAGTGATACATGACAAACCTGGAGACAGAACAGACCACAGAAAATTTAGCCTTGAGCCAGAGAACATGGTGAACCGCTGAAGAATTTGTATCCTTTGATGCCTACGTTCTCAAGTTCCGTCAACCTGTCTGTGGATAATAAAGGATATCACAGCAGCAAGCAGAAACAGAGAGGCCAGTCAGGTGACTGCTACAGTGGCCTTCCTTAGAAGTGGGATGACTTAGGCTAGGGAGGCAGCAAAGAGAAAGATAATTGTGCAGGACTCGGGCTGTCCTTGTAGACAGAGTGAACTCCACCCGACAATGAACTGAGTATGGGAGGGGGTTACAGGAAAGAGGTGAATGGAGAATTAGCAGTCTTAGGCAGAGCCCTGTGCTCACCATAACACTCACCCTCTGCCCTCTCCCTCTCCATCAAAAGGAGGATGACCACCTACACCACCCCCCCACCCTAGCTGCACTCATGGACTCACTCACCGTGGACTCACAAATATTATACTTTCTGCTGAGCAGTTTTCAGAATATTGTTTCGCATGCTTTTGCTTTTGTATGACTTTTGTGCCCGCTGTGTGACACTCACTACAAAGCCCACTAGAGCTCTGCGTACAGTGTGCCCTGTGAGAGCGAACAGGCTGAACAATGCATTGCCAAGTGGCCAGAACGGCTCTACTTGACACCACTTGCTTACATAATATAAAAAGCTACATCTTTTAACTATTCATGAAAGGAGGGAAGACAGTTCCCCTATTAAACTACCCAGATGACTAGGGCCACTCCTACCAGCTGAGCATGCCCAGGCTAAGCAGGGACAGTAGAAGTGAGTAGAGGTTCTGCCCCTATTTGCATCAAAAAGTCCCATTCATGCTTGTTCAAAAGAGGTCCCCTACTGCTACTGCAGGCCGCTTAGAAGGGAATTTAAAGGAAAAAAAATCACTAGGAGAGACAAGGAAAGGAAAAATAATTTAGAAAAATATCCTCAACCCCTCTTAAAAAGGCAACAAGCCCTGTAAGCAGGCAATTCCACTCAACCAAATGGAATTCCATATGAAGTTTTATCCTGTGAGCAAGCTAATACGCATGAATGGAGGCTTCCTTTACATGAGGATTGTTGTGGAATATTTGTGTACACTGTAAAGATGTGTCTCTGCCTAAAGCATCTTCTGATTGGTTTAAAAAAGAGCTGAATGGCAAATAGTTAGGAAGGAGAGAATAGGTGGGATTTCCAGGGTAAGGAAGGAAGAGAAATCTAGGTACGTGGATTTTGCCAGAGACTCTGCAGAAGTTGGACATATGGTACAGAACAGAGGTAACTGAGCCACAATGCAGAATGTGGATCAGTAGAGACTGGTTGATTTAAGTTATAAGAGCTAGTTGGAAAAAGACCCTAAACTAAGGCCAAGCTTTCATAATTAATATTAAGTCTCTGTGTCATTATTTGGAAGCTGGTGGTCCCACAAAAGAAAGTCTGACATTTGAGAAAGCTTGTTACAGAGGACTAGCAATACGTGAGCACTTAATTTGTGATTTACATATTTTCTTTCATTCTTCAAACTTTTACTTTTGATTAATAATAAAGAAAATAAAACTTTAAAATATTTTGGTCAATGAAGTCATGCTTTTTTGAAACCATGTCCTGCAGCCCAGGTGTTTTTTTCTCACCTAATTCAACTAAGATACAGAACAGTAGGGTAATGCACATCAACTGATTTTTTTTTTTTTAATGTCAGACAGAGTTAATACTGATTTTTTAAAAAAGTGTGTGTGTGTATGTCTGAGAGAGAAGGACACACACACGCACGCATGCACGCACGCACGTACGCACGCACGCACGCACGCACGCACGCACTTGAGAATAGTTGTTTTTTGGGGGGGGGGGGGATGTTCGAGACAAGGTTTCTCTGTGTAGCCCTGGCTGTCCTGGAACTCACTTTGTAAAGCAGGCTGGCCTGGAATTCACAGAGATCTACCTACCTCTGCCTCTTGAATACTGAGACTAAAGGTGTGTGTCATCACACACAACTCCAGATAGTTCTTAATACAAAGAAGTAGAATCAAAAGAAGAAGAGATGAGCATACAAGAAAAAAGGATGAGTTTGTCCCCAGTAGCAATATTGCATCCATTCACTCATTCATTCATTCACATCAGGATTTGAGCTTAGGCCTTTGAGCCTACACTACCATTTATCTTTATCACCAATACCACACTTATTCTCACATCTTTAAAGATGTCAAATACCCATGGTCTGGTATTACACTTAAATAACAGTGGAAGTTAGAAAAATAGGCAAATTAAGTGGCTTACCCAAAGGGCAGCCAGACTGTATCTACGTCTATATACCAGAGGATAAAGAAAAGAGAAGTGTTCTATCTAGCATATAAATAATCTTAGTTTTTTTTTTAAAAAAAAACTGAATAATCATAACTTTCTCAGGGTGCATTTAGCCTGTGGTTCATATATATCTCTAGAGAACAAAACTTATTTGTTCTAGATTTTCAAGGATTTATGTTCACCCCATGAAATCATGTACATGAAATATGTAATTGGAACTTTCTATTGATCCTATAATATATACACTAATGTCAAAGAATATGTTAGGAGGCAACTTCTCTCTTCATGTCTCCTAACAGCAGGGTCAATGGCAAGAGGAGGGAGAGGTGGGCAGTTGTTTAGACTCTGGGTTCAGTTTTTCTCTTATCTGATCAAATAAGGGTAAATTGGAGGAGTGTTTCTATGCAAATATTGATTCTGGGACAGTTCCCTCCAGCAGGACACGTACACAGGAATGACATTTCTGAGACCAGGGAGGCTAGAAGCCTTACCTTCTGCCAACACAAACCATCCCCTTATCTCTCCACACACACAATCTAAAAGCAAGAAACAGCCTTTAAAAATAACTTTCAGCATAACAAAAACACAAGTATAAGACTCAGAGTATGTACTTTGAATAGTGAACATTAGAGGCCACATGAGAACTAACAGTATATGTGAACTACTTAGCACCAATTCACACAAGAGTATTTAGTTTAAATGCATCTATTTGTAAATTAGCCAGGAGGGAGCCCAGAGCGCTAGAGCTGACAGCTTCCAAGGCGCTATGGGCCCGCCTTGATAGCACTTTATTTCTTCCTTTTAGCTTTTCTTTTAGAACTTCATGCATAAGTACGGTGCTTATATAATTCTTACCCTTCCCTAATCCCCTTCAATCTCCTCCCACGTGCCTTCCAACTCCAAAAAATTCATGACCTCTTCACTATTGTTACACACACACACACACACACACACACACACACAATTTATGAGTCCATTTAGTGTTGCTTGTATTTATGTGTTTATGGCTGACCCTTTGGGATTAGATAACTGTCTGGGGGTCATCCCTAGAGAAAGCTGATTCTCTTTTTCTCAGCAGCCATTTAATTGTCTGCAGCTCTTCATCTTAGGTAGGGAGAGACTTGTGAAATTTTCCCCGGCCACATTGGCATGTCGACTGGTGTTCTCATTATATGAGGATGTGAGGAAAGGGGACCCTTCATTCATTGTTAGTGGGATTGTAAACTAGTGTAGACATTATGGAGATCAGTGTGGAAAAAATCTCAAAAAACTAAAAGCAGATCTCCCCTATGACTCAACCCTACCACTCCTGGGCGCGTGCCCGAAGGACTCGGTATCCTATTCTATAGCTACTTGCTCAGCCACTCATTGCTGCTCTATTTGAAATATCCAGGAAATGGAAACAACCTAAATGTCCTTCAACTGATGAATGGTCAATGAAAATGTGGTTAAAAATACACAGTGGAATTCTATTCAGCAGTACAGAAAAACCAAATCATGAAATTTGTGAGTAAACAAAGAGAACTGGAGAATAGTGTACTGAGTGAGGGAATGCAGGCCCAGAAAGATAGTACTGTGTCCCCAGGAACAACTTCCTTCCTCCCTCCCTCCCTCCCTCCCTCCCTCCCTTCCTCCCCCCTCTCTCTTTCTTTTCTTTTTTTCTTTGGTTGCTTTTTAACGTGTATTTTTTTTTTTTTGCTTGCATATGTGTACACACCACATGCATGTCTGATGCCTTTGGAGGCCAGAAGAGGGTGTCATATCCCCTAGAACTGGATACAGACAGTTGTGAGCAACCATGTGGGCAATGGAAACCCAACTACTGTCCTCCGTAAGAGCAGCCAGCGCTTTTAACCACTGAGCCATTTCTCCAGCTGCACAGAACAAGTTTTCTCTCCTCACAACTTACTATGATGGACATTAAGGAAACTCTCCTGGTTTTCTGGTGGAAGCTCCACCTCAGCCCCTGGCACCCTAAGAGTCTGGAATGTTCTGGTGGAAGATCCACCTCAACTCCCCTCCCCCATCTTTCCCCAAACCTGCACCCTCAAGGCCTGCCAAACATGGCTCCTTCCTCAGAGATGCTCAAGACCACTCCCATAGGGTATTTAAGCTGCATTCCAGAAAACAGACATGTGGCTTTCTGGTCTCTCATCCCTGTCTCCTCTCTGGGCAGTTGGAGAATCACCCAGGAACACTTTACCCATGAAACCAGGGCTTTTTCTAAGTCGGTCTGATTTGGTCTGATTTGGATTGCTGCGTAGGCAGAGAGGCTTATTGGGGTGCAAAAAACTTATCACCGGTGATTCCACTAACATAACTTAAACCAAAATGTTACTGGTAGCCTTTCATTTTTTAAAGTTTATTTTTTGTTTGAGACAAAGTCTTGCCACAGTCCCCTAGCTGGTCTAGTACTTACTAGGCTGTTGTGGAATATTACTTTAACTATATAAAGGTGTGTTGCATTTGTTCAACTATGTAAAGATGTATTGCTGTTTTATCTTGCCTGCCTAAGTCACCCGATGGTGAATGGCCAATAGCTAAGCAGTAGAGGGATAGGCGAGGCTGGCGGGCAGACAGAAAAAATAGGAGGAGGACTCTAGGCTGGAAGGGGAGAAGAGAAAAGAGAAAAGAACAAGGGAGAAAGAGAGGGAGGCACCCGGGGCCAGCCAGCCAGACACAGAGTAGTACATACAGAGTGAAAGAAAGGATGAAGAAAAACAGATTAATTTAAGTTACAAGAGCCAGTGGGACAAGCCTGAGATGAGGCTGAGCATTCATAACTAATATTAGTTCTCTGTGTCATGATTTGGGAGCTGGTTGGTGGCCTAAAAGAAAGCCTGGTACACTATGCTGCCCAGGCTGGCTTCCCGATCACAGCAGCGTTCCTGCTTTATCCTGCTGATGCTGTGATGATAACGTGATGCTTACCGAATGTGTCCTCAGCCACTTAGACACATGAGAGTTGTGCATCACAGTTGGCATGCTTCTTTTTAAATCCATCGACCTGCTTGGTTTTTCTCAAAGAACTTACAAGTCCATGAAAAATTTTGCTGCAGATAGAAATCCAGCATTTCCAGTCACTTGTGAATAGTCAGCAAAGATTACTAAGAAAGAGAGTTAACTGAACACTTGGTAAAGAGTTTAAGGTGTGGCAAGAGGAGGTTCCTCCACGTATGCGGCATGGTCTTTGATGCAGTGCCGGCCAAATTGCAGACTAGCCAGTCCGCTTTTGGTGTTTTGTTTTCCGGAGATAGTCTGACTAGCTAGCTCAGACTACTGCCCCCACTTCCTGAGTGCTAGTTTTACTGGCCAGTGATACAACCTATTATTCATGTTAATCTTGGAACAAATTCCTTTTCAATTTTTTCCCTCTTTGGTGAAACAGGACAGAATGTAACAGAAAACTCTGAAAAATAGTTAAGATCAAAATGTATTAGAACTGGTCTTTTTCACAGGTGGGAGTACAATGGGTATGGATGGGGAGGGGGTCCTTTATGTGTTCTGTGGGCCGCGGACATAAACATGTTAGGAAAACACTGCAGAGTTTCCAGCCGCAGGAGGCAGGACCCAGTTCCTCCTTAGGTAAACAATCAGCTGTTGTTTTGTACCATCCTGCAGCGGGCTCATAATATTGTTTTAGGAAGCCCCTCCACAACACACCCTGCGCTTTCAGCAAGGAATTCCGTGTGAAGTGGCAGGGTAGCCCGCTGCAGCAACATGCGCATGTGTGGCCAGCTGCAGCAACATGCGCATGTGTGGCCAGCACACTGACAGCCTTTCCAAGGCTCAAATCCCTTCTTATCCACAAAAATAGAAAAGCACTCAAAAACCTTTACTGCATCAGCAACAATGTTTATTTTAGCGTTGAAATTTGAAAAATAGGGGTCAGTATTTGCAGCCTAGTGCCCATACATGTCATGGTATTTGAGTCTGGATTCACCCCCTACACCTGGATGCTGACCAGGGATCACACAGCCATGTGTAACCAAGTTTCCTCTCTGCCCTGTTCTGTTAGCCTGTCAGCTGATGGTGGTACTATTCATTTCAAACGCTCCTTTCCATGTCCTTTATCATCCTGCAAGCTTGCCCTGGGCTCTCTTGTCTTTGCTGTTTTCCTCAGTGATTGTATCTGCTCCTACGGTTTCAGTTTTCACCATGATGCGGGCTGTTCACCAATCTGGGTTTCTATTCCTGCCTTCCTCTGTGAGGCCCAGGTCCACATTGCCAGTCGCACACTGAATCCTTGCATTCTACACAATATGACCTTACCTATGGAAAGACTACTGTGGCAGGGTTGTGGTTCAGCCCCTGTCCTCAGGAGTCATCTACTTCATAAGGTCTGAGGAGGCTAAGACCTGGGTCACATGTTCTGCCTTTGCCCTGCCCTCAGCCTCTTCTTAGACCTCAGCATGGTGCTGCTCTTGGTGGGATCTGGGAGGAGGGCAACCTTTCTAAGGTGGGGCTGAATGGCAGTATTTAGGCTGCTACAGCATTCCCTTGAAGGGAATAGTGGGACTCCAGCCTCCTCCTTCTCCCTCCTAGTTCCTGGCCAGAGGTGAGTAATTTTACTTTTTCACATACTTCCACCATGATTGGCTATCTCCCGACAAGCCCAAAGCAATGGGGTCAATCGATCACGACTGAAACTTCAAAACCCATGGACTCAAATAAGTCCTTTCTCTTTCTAAGTTAATTTTGGTGATGGAAAGCTGACTGGCACAGGCCTGAGGAACACAGAGGTCATTTAATAGCACATGAAGGAATATAAATGAGGTAAAATACAGTCCTTGTAATGACCATGTGCCACTCTTGAGCACTTACTGCTTCTGGGACACCATGACCTCTCACTGTGGGAGGCTTCCACTGGATCTTCCCACATCCCTCTGTCACGTGCCTTGCAAAGCCAGACTGAGGTGCCTAGCTCCTGGTGACAGCTAATAATGTGATGCCTCTTTGTGCCAACACATTAAATATCTACTCAGCATCTATGTGGTAGGCATGCGGGAAACTGAGTTTCCATTAATAAAAAGGTCAATATCATCATCTCTTGGAATTAATCAATTTCCCCTTTTTGTGAATCACTTAATTTAGTAGTTTTGCCAATACTTTTAAAAAGTATTTACTCTAAAAATATTAAAATGATAAACTATACTTGCAACTATTTTCTCATACTTCTAGTACCTTTTGATGACATGTTTGTTCTGATATACTTACTAAGAGTTAAACTATGTACATGAACAAAAATCATGAGCAAGCTGTGGAACAGTCCATGTATGATTTGGTTTCATAATGACCACTAATCACCTCCACGCTAACAAGTTGCAAGCTGAAGGAGCTGCCTGGTGGGTTCTTGATATCCCCATGAGGTTCTTGGGCAGGTGAAGGCCTGGCCCTACCTTCAGTCTGTTTCCAAGCACTCTTAAGATGACCCTCATCTAGCAGATGAAAAAAAAAGACTGAGCCCCAAAGAGGATAAATAGCTCTACAATGGCACAGGAGACCAGTGAAGGAGACAGCTTAAGTACTCAGGTCTCACTGTATCAAAATGTTCTAAAAGCTTGATTGTTGAAAATGAATAAGAGTGAGGCTAAAAATAAAGGAAGCAAGGGTGTGTGTGTGTGTGTGTGTGTGTGTGTGTGTGTGTGTGTGTGTGTTACTGCTAGTGCTCTAAACAAGAGAGGACCTGAATCATCTACCTACCAAGACTTTAGGTTCTAAAATTTAGAGCCACAATGACTTCATCTTTTTTTTTTAAGTGCCCCTACCCAACTCTTCCCACAATCCTCCCGCTGTCTCTCAAACCACAGATTTAGACAGACCAGAGAAACTTATGCTGCATGGCTTTCCAGTGCAGGTAGGCAGAAGTCTATCAGAATCAGTCAAGACAATGCTAGGCAGTGAAGACGCTGAAGTCAGGAGACGAGCAGGTTCCCTGCAGCCAGCAGCAGACCCACTTGACTGGCGGGGGCCAGCTCCAAGGACAGCTTTTCCTTCACTTGGCTCTAAGGTAGAATGGTTTCTATTCCAATTCTTAGGTCTTTGTCTCTCAGCCAAGACTCCTCAAACTTCCTTCTCTTTTACTTCACAAGAAGGTTTTAATAGTGTTTACTTTTAAGTAAGATTTAATAAGTTCAGTTAATGGAAAAGTTATTCAACAGGAAAAAAAATGATAATGTCACTAGAACAAAGAGTATTACATATCAGGCCCTTAAGGAGAGCTGATACAATGTAACTGTGTGTGTGTTTATATATATATATATATTTTTTTTCCTCCCATTGGCCAAGGCAATAAAGAGGTCATTTGTACCTGATCCATGCAAGTAACCTATTTTCTTGCTATGCTTACCAGAAATGTATTAGGGGAAAAAAAGTTTGATTTTGATACGAAGATGACTTGTGCTTCATTCAAATTTTACAAAAAGAACAAAAAGCAAGCAACCCTTGGTTACAATTCTTTCCTATATTTTTCATGAGAGGCAGAACACTTCAGGCCTTTTGAAGTGTCTTTCAAGGATGTGTTCTGGCTAGGGGACAGACGGAGGCCAATCTCCTATAATCCCATGGCACAGGAGATGGCCAGATATGATTCTGTGACACTGCAAAGTGCCCATTCACTTTAAAGATCCTAAAGCACTCTATTACTCTATATAATTTCTCCTAGGAATTAAATTCCAAAAGATTTATCTAAGCTAGTAAAAGAAAGATGATTTCTAGGCCTAACTCCGCCAGCACAAAGCAATGTATTTTATGCCATGTCATTTACCCTACCAACAAGCCCAGGGGCATGTGCTCTGAGTTCCATTTCACAGAATAAGAAATGAGCCTCTGGAAGCCACTAAGTCAGAATGCCTGGCTAACCCAGGGTCGCGCTGCAGTCCCTTGGTTTGCTTTTCACAGCTACATAATCGTGCCTTTAGGACGGTAAGCTGGAAACAAAGCAGGTCACTTCTCCATGGAACAACCTCGTAAACTAAGGGATGACAGTAGATAATCCACACTAGCATATAGTAATTGTATGAAATAACCGTCATTATACTTTACACACTTTATATCATATGTAATATTCACTTCCCCATTACCCTTCCTTATCTCTCCTCCTTTCCCTCTGGTCCCTTCCTCAAATAGTCTCCCTTTTATTTTCATGTCTAGATTCTGCATATGAGGAAGACATGTCATCCCTGTCTTTCTCAACATGATTATCTCCACTTTTATGCATTTTCTTTTTCGTTTATTAATATTTTTACTGTTGAGGTTTTCATACATGCATATAACATATTTTGATTAAATCCACCCCCCTTCCCTCCTCTTCAATTCCTCCCTTATTCCCACAACCACTTTCCCTCTCAACTTTCTTGTGCTCTTCTTAAAAACCCACTGAATCCATTTGGCGCAGGCTGTATGTACACGGGTGTAGGACCGTCTACTAGAACATGGACAGCTTTTCATGGGGTGCATCATTGAAGTAAATGTTCTCCCAGCAGCTGCCAACAGCTCCTCGGCAGGGGGTAGGACTTCATGAGCCCCTTCCACGACACATGCTAGGATTTGTGTCGATCTTGTGCTGGTTGTGTGCATACAGTCATAGCTAGTGAATTCATTTGTGTAACAGCACTGTCACAGACAGACAGCAAATCCCACTTCCCTGCAGACTCCACTCACTGCCTCTTCCACAATGATCCCTGATCCTTGAGGGTAGGGGTATGCTATAGAGTTACCATTTAGAGCTAAGCATCCCAGTCTCTTGTTTTCTGCATTCTAAGCAGTTGTGAATTTCTGTATTAGTCATCATCCACTGCAAAAAGATGCTTCTCTGATGAGTGCTGAGAGATGCACTAACCTATAGGTATAAAGGTAAGAACGTAGGGGGCAGTTTATTGTATTACTATGTCTATTTAGCAGAATAATATGCTAAGTTCTCCCCTATTATTGAGCCATGGGCTTTGGACAACTTAATGGTGGTAGCAGCAATGAGTTCAGACTTGTGGAGTGGGATTTAAATCCAGTCAAAAAGTGGCTGAGTATTCCCATAACAGTCATGCCATTTTATTATTCCACCAGTGAGCATAACGTGATTTTGTTCTTTATGGCTGAAGAACACACACACACACACACACACACACACACGTGTGTGTGTGCGCGCGCGTGTGTGTGTGTGTGTGTGTGTGTGTGTGTGTGTGTGTGTGTGTTTTCTTACATTTCTTTATTCATCTGTTGATGAGCATTAACCTAGTTTCATAATCTGGCTACTATAAATAATACAGTGACAAACACATGTACAGGTATCGCCTTAGTAAGTTGCCTCAGATTCTCTATGGTATCTATTGACATGGATAGATGATATGGTATCTGTACTTTTAGTTCTTTTTATTTTTATTTTGTAGGAACCTCTATACTGATTTCCATCCTAGCTGTATTTTATCTTTTACCAGTATTGTACGCAGGGCCCCTTCTCTATCCCTTCCCCCACACATTCTTCATCCTTGCTAGCAGTTGTTGTTTAGTTTTCTTGATGATAGTATTTTTGATGGTGGGTTGCATTTCCCTAATGGGTAAAGGTGTTGAATGTTTTTCATGTATTTATTGGATATATATATTATATATATTATTTATATATATATAATATATATTTCATTTGCCAATTTATTTATTAGGTTGTTTGTTCTGCTGGCAATTGATATTCTTAGTTCTTTATAATATTCTAGGTATTACTCCTCTATCAGATGAATAACTGGCAAAGACCATTTCCCATTCTATTTATGTGAAGAATATAGTTGGAATTACTTTTAGGATGACATTGCATACGTAGACTACTACCTTTGGTAATATGTCCATTTTCACAATATTAATTGTCTATCCCTGACACTGGAGGCCTTTCACCTTCTAGAGCCTTCTTCAACTTCTATTTTTGGTTTTTATAGTCTTCACTGAATAAACCTTCTACCTCCATGACTGTTGCTTTTCTTTTCTGAGAGTAGGCAATCAGTATTTCTAAATTACAGTATAATACCCTTGTGCCATTCCTACCATATGTTTTATTTTGGGACTGTCAATAATTGTATTGCTAAATCTTTCCACTAATATCACAGTAGAATTTAAAAACATGCATAGAATCCCATAATTCCCCGGAGGTCCCTGTGCCTTTAAACATAAGCAAGGACACCACACGGAACAATAAGGAAATAAAACAAACGAAGGACAGCTTAGGAAGAGTCCAAATGGCTGTGAAATTTTTCCTTATGCCTCACCCAAATCTCTCCTGCTAGAACAGAAAGGAGAGGTCATTTGCTCCACATCAGGGGAAAACAGGAACACTCCCACAGTACTTCTGCATGATCGTTACTATGCTGTATCAACCCACCAAGCACCAATGCCGCCACCGCAAGAAGAGGAAAGAGGGCAGTAACACAGCGCCAGCATGGACTGTGGAAGGAAGGCTACAAAGGTACTGACTTTGTAAGCAGCTAAAGTGCTTTTCTGTTTGGCATTTTCATCTGTGAATGGGATGTTTTTTCCTAATCAGATCCACCTACCACTGGAAGGAAGTCAGAGCTAAAACATGGAAAGTCAGAGTCACCCATGTCCCTATCCTCCCATCTAGGTAGAAATCTTCATCAACACAGCAGGATTTTAAAAGGACCATCTCTAGAGACATCACCTTCCTTCGTACATCAAGAACCAGCTCTGCTAAACCCAGAACTCACACTCTTCTCCCCTGTAATTGAAAGGCCAAGAAATTGTCTCCATGAGGAAGGAAGTCACAAAACGGCAGGCTGGAAAAGCTCAGAGATGCTGCATATTGCTTCATGGACAGTGGGGCAGAACATGGAAAAAGGCAGCAGAGATGGGAGACGAGAGTTTTAAGTTGACGCCCCTTCTGCCCGAGCAGGGCTTGGGCCTGAGGTGGGGCCGGCAAGACAGCTCAGAAGATACCAACCACAGGGACATTAGCTTCGCATGCTAAAGCGACTCCTCAGATTCGGCCTCTGGCCAGCTTGGAGCATCTCAACATCGATAGCACTAAATGTGGGGCAGTGAGGATGAAGACTTTAATTCTCTGGAGTTTTTCTTTCTCAGGATGGAAGGCATCCACATGTCTCAGGGACAGGGGCAGGGACAGATTGAGCTCAACAAAATAAGCCTTGGGCGGGGTAGCCAGGAAGGCCCAGGATACTGGCAAGCGGAAGCAGCCCTTCTCTTCACTATGAAAGCAGCAGCTGGCACGGCCCCCACATCTGCATCCTTCAAGTCCTGCATGCCAGGTACCGAGTAATCTAGAAAGGGGATCTGACCAGCCCCAGGCAGGAGTTACATCCCGAACAGCCTGCTTGCCAAAACCCCCAAAAGAATGCGACTCAGAAGCAGCCGGCACATTGCTTACTATGGTGGGTGGCAGGCTGTGAGGGCCATGGCTGTTTTAAGGCCTCCAGCATGGGAAAGGAAAAAAGTGGGGTATCCCTCCCCAGGAAAAGGTTGGCGTGGTTGTCTCTGATTGTCTAGAAGGAAAACAAAGGCGATGAGGTGGCGAGCTTTTCTTCATGCAGCCTGGTGCCTTTGGTCATGTAGCCTGGTAGGATGGGAGACCTTATCAGGACCAACACAACTTGTAGGTACACAGACACTGTGGAATGATTATAGAAAGCCAACATATGGTGGCACATGCCTTTAATCCCAGCACTAGTTAATCACAGAGGTCTGAAGAGATAGAGGGGGAGAATGATATAAAAAATTGTGCTTAATATAAGATTCTTAAAAATAAAAATTAAAAACTCTTTCCACACATGCCAATAGAGATCAGCTCCAATAAAAGTTTTCCTGACTAGTTTCCAATTAGAAACTTTGCTCAGAATATGTACTTACTTCTTGCTGCCCCCAGGCCTGGAGACCATTCTCATTCATAAAACTTTGACTGCCAATATCATGAAAGACCTACAATTCTGTTATCATTCCCATGTGAAAATCTCTACTCAGCGAGAGAAACACTGGAAAGCTAGGAAATTCTCCAATAAACCAATTAGTAGTTGCAGTTTAAAGTATATTTTTGATTCTTTAGACCATGGTTCATAAGACCAACAGAAAACACCCTTCATCAAACACCAGCTTACTTCCTGAGACTGCAGATCCAGCTTTCACATGTATTTATCAAGATCTGGAACTGGAATCACCTAGGGCTAAACACAAGCTGGTTAAAATTCAGGTGCCAGGGCCTCTCCCTACATTTAAATGATAGCCCAGAGGCAGGACCCAGGTGCCAGCACAACTAAGTGATGCAGATGACTGTTATGCAAACTGAAACTCAGAGCCATGCTTCAGAGAGAAAAAAAACATTTCAGTCAAGGAGGAAGTTGGAAGCATCTGCTCAGGAAAAGACACAGATTTATCTTATCGAGTATCTATTCATCTGTTTCCATATCCGAACAAAAACTACTTCTCAAAAGCTACGATTGAATTGTGCATGTCTTCGGGGGGCTGCAGGGTGAACTTCTCACCAGCTTCCTCCACATATGTAAGATGCTGCTAAAGCACAGTGTTCTCAGAGCCTGTTGAGAAATGCAAACCCCTGAAACTACGTTTATCTACTTATGAAGAAAAAGACTGCTTTTGAAACCCTCAAATGTCCAGTGTTTGTGTGTTACACAAATGATAGGAATTAATGCATGAAGCAAGGTTCTCTCCTGGAGGTAGAATTCAGCTGAGGTGCAGGGCGTCCTATGCTGCTGACTCTGGGAGCGATGTCTGTTGCTATCACACACTGTTCATGTCAGCTCAGCTCCACTGAGAACAGCTCGATTTTCATGGCTACTTATACAATTACACTTTTAATGTGACGAATGATGGACAATTGCTGGGTCATATGGCCAAGACAAAGATTTCCCATGATGCCTCTTACTTGTCAATACAAATGACAGTAGAAAATGTGCCCTGAGGGTACAGGGGAAAAAGGCCTTCAGATTTTCAATGATGAAAAATGTCAATGAAATAGAAAAAGTAGGGAGAGGATATTATATTATCTGCAATTAATATTCTCATATTTGTAGGGAGTCAACCACAATGCAGGATTAGGAAACATGAATTTGCTGGTACCTGGTGGCTAAGGTGGTACTGTAGTCTTAGACCAAGCTTACCTCTTCCTTTTATTAGAAAGGATGCTGGACAACCCACCATGAGGAGGTAACGCAGTTAGTGTGGCAGTCATATTTCCTGACAACACTCCCAAACTACAGGACTTTGGTAAGTAATGTGTTTTACTAGACTACAGAATTTCATGACTAGAAAAACTGCGCATGGCAGGAATTCTTCTTAAGGAATATTTTAGTACCTGAGAGAGATGATGTTAGCCGTAATATAGCTTTCCTTTTAATTATGTGATCATTTTCTTCTAATCGTTCCTTAAAGATTTTCATGTTTAATATTTTAAACCATCTGCAGATTGCTTTTACTCAATACCTTAGGGGCATACCAAGCGTAGCCACAAAATTATAAATTCTAACAGACAGTCTTCATCCCCACCCTGGCCTGTGATCCACCAAATATGTTATTATTTATATGTCCAGAATTAGTCAGATACAGGGTTGTAAATGGATGCACTTCCTCTTTGGGGCACCTGGTAATTAGCATAATGGCCTCTGGGGCCCCGCCTCCCAGTGCTGGGTGCCATATATCATGTGTTCATGGGGAAGCAGCTCCCACTCCCCAGAGTACCAGGAACAAAGGAGCTGCCAGGCTGCAAAGGAGAAGCTGCCCAGTCAACAGTGTATTAAAGACACCCATTAGTTGCTTCAATCAGCTAATTAGCTCAACAAATGCAAGACTAAATCATTAAACAAAGTGGCCCTGATTGCATTGCTGGCGTCTGATTTGGTATCACTAACCCAGCATGGGGAGAACAGGGTTGTTCAACAAAAAACAAAAAGCTGTCCACACTGGGGACTGGAAAGGGATGGGACTTAATTTTTTATGAAAGTTGAGATTTGCCAGGAAGTTTCACTAACAACAAGAAAAAAAGTACCAGGAGACCTCTGTGTTTATACTTTGAAATTTAAGTCAATTTAAATATAAAATTGCTCTCCCTTTTTGTCATTATGTGAAAGAAATAAAAAGGGAGTTTTAGCTCTCTGGTGTGCAAATGGTCATTAACTTTTGTTTGACCTTGGGTGTAGAACTAATAATGGATTTATGCACAGGGCATTCTCATTATACTCGTTTTGGTGCATTACACAAAACACGCTCCCAGGAGCTGTAACGCAGAAGCCATGTCCTAGGTTTTAACTAGAAAACTTGATTCTCCCTTGACTGCCTCTCCCCAGCTTTGCACCCACCTCTCTGCTCTCACCCCAAGACACTGTTTCTCAGGTTTGACCTATGTGTTTAAAACACGTGCAATCACAACATTGTTCTGAACCACACAAACCAGAAAAGAACTTCTCCACAGGTCTCCACGTTCTGGGGACAGGGGCCACTAGTGTCCAGCTCTCTTCCAGTATCCAGTTCTCTACAAGAGGAACAAGCTGACATTTCAAGTAATTTAATTACCTGTGTCTGTTGGGCACCGTAAATGTTACACATCATCACCAAGGTGCTCTGTAGTGCTTGGTTTGTTTGTTTGTTTGTTTGTTTTAAAGCAGGCTTTCAAAGACCTGCTATCTGGAGCACATACTATTACAGTTATTTACTAGCTTCCTTGCCAAATCAGTTTCATTTACTGTCTCAGTGGAAATGACCACACTGAAAGATGTAAAGAAAAGCATCTTGTTTTGCTTTGTAATTTACTTAATTCTTAACAATCCTTGGGGTTAAAGGAGTCCGACTTCCGATACTCATTACCTTCGAGTCTCCTGCTATTCTGAAGAGATCAGTGCAGAGGGCTATTTTCTTTTAGAGTATGCCATTGAATGGTTATTTATCATTTCGACTTAATAGCTCTAATTACAAAGGACAGTGTCATGGGATTTTTTTAAAAGGCAATTTTCTTTGTATCCCAGTGGGAGGCTTAAAAAAAAAAGTACAAAGTGTCAGCTGCATGAATTTCCAATTATTGCTGGGCTTCGTCGGTGCTATTGTTTTCTTAATTTAAGAGCCTTATATTTTCCAGCATCCTTCAACTTTACACTGCTTTGAGATTTGCTGTTTCAAGCCTCTTAGTGTGATTTCATGACACTAAGAAAAAGAAAGACAAGCTTTCAACCACTGTTCACCTTCCCAGTCCTGGGTAAAGATGAGAATGGATATATTAACAAGCATGCCTGGGACAGAAGAACCGTCTCTGGAAAAGTTAGAAGAAGGAATTATATGGTGATATTTTATTTGTACTGAAATGTGATTTTATTTGTATGTTAATAAATAAAGTTGCCTGGGGGTCAGAGCTAATAGCAAGCCATAGCAGAAGCTGGGCGGTGGTGGTGCACATCTTTAATCCCAGCACTTGGGAGGCAGAGCTAGGTAAGTCTCTGTGTGTTCAAGGATACAGCCATCATGGAGACACATGCCTTTAATCTCAATACCAACCATAGAAGACCTGGAGGTCTGTATAGACAGGCAGTGACGAGGAGGTCATGTGGTTGGGTTTACAACCAATGAGAAGCCTGAACAGAAAGTTTATAAAAAAGACAGAGACACAGGAAGAAGGTCTCTTGTGGAGGGAAGGACAGGAGCGGCAGTGAAGGGTAAGGTTTTTAGCGCTTAGCTATTACTCTGACCTCTTGGGCTTTCATCTCTGCATTGGCTCTGTGTTTCTTATTTAACAAGATGGTTACATCTATAGAACCAGGCACTGGAGAAGGGAAGTCCACAATGAGCACTGTGCCAGGCAAACCCACCAATGGAGAGGACAAGAATGTTATATCAACTATTCGAGGACCAGACGAATACCATGGAAGATTCTCCTGGCTGACAAAGACCACATCCTCAAAACAAAACCAAAACATGTTCAGTGGTTCAGTGGTGTTACAAGGCAATTTAGAAAGGCCAGTTCACCCACAGGTCGGATGGATGGGCTCTGGCAAGCACAACAATTAGAAGGTGGAGAGAAGGCATTGGGGGGGGCAGGGAGGAGGTGAGGGAAGAAGCAAGCCATGGAGAAAAGTCAACTCTGAGAGGACAGAGGTGCAGCCCTGAGAAGAGCTATGGTAGTCTTGGGAAGATTGACATGGTTGAAATATCACTAACAACAGCATAATCTTTTGAATACTTAAAATGCAGCCAACAGATGTCGTATACTTGAAACAGGATGGAAAGAAGTAAAATTTGCCAGGTGGTGGTGACACACTCCTTTAATCCCAGCACTCGGGAGACAAAGGCAGGAGGATCTCTGTTAGTTCAAGGCCAGCCTGGTCTACAGAGC
>CABHPP010000982.1:27410-48372 GCA_902168425.1 Peromyscus attwateri
CTGCAGTGGGTACACAGTGCTCTGACTGCCCAGCCTGTCTGCAGTGGATATACAGTGCTCTGACTGCCCAGCCTGTCTGCAGTGGGGGCACAGTGCTCTGACTGCCCAGCCTGTCTGCAGTGGGTACACAGTGCTCTGATTGCCCAGCCTGTCTGTAGTGGGTACACAGTGCTCTGATTGCCCAGTCTGTCTGCAGTGGGGGCACAGTGCTGACTGCCCAGCCTGTCTGCAGTGGGTACACAGTGCTGATTGCCCAGTCTGTCTGCAGTGGGGGCACAGTGCTGACTGCCCAGCCTGTCTGCAGTGGGTACACAGTGCTGACTGCCCAGCCTGTCTGCAGTGGGTACACAGTGCTCTGACTGCCCAGCCTGTCTGCAGTGGATATACAGTGCTCTGACTGCCCAGCCTGTCTGCAGTGGGGGCACAGTGCTCTGACTGCCCAGCCTGTCTGCAGTGGGTACACAGTGCTGACTGCCCAGCCTGCCTGCAGTGGGTACACAGTGCTGACTGCATAACTTGCCTATGGGCTAAGCCGGCAGAGTGACAGCTAAACTCTGCCAAAGAGGTTTACTAATGTAACCTTTCTGCTTCTTCATAAATAGAAGTCAACCAAACACAGACTTCTAAGGATGAGAACAAACTGGCCCCAGCCTCAGAGTCCCTAGAAAGACACTAACCAACTGAGGTTAGTACCAGAGCAAATGATCCAATGAGCAGAAAGAAAGGCAAGAAAATCTGCTGATTTTGTAAATCTCACAAAGATTACAGTATCTTAACATCACCACAGTAAGCAGTTAGAGGAGAAACCCGCTTAAAAGCAGATCCTAATAGCCTCTTAGAAAATTATAACAAAATAGATTTTTTACTAACTACAGCCTTGAATCATTTATGGAACCTATATTGATTGGCAGTTACTTTTATTTCTGTTTGTATGGTGAGATGCAACTAAAACCTCTTTTCCTACTAATGCTCATTTTAAAAACCTTTTGCAGTTGGACATAAATCTAGCATGGCCACCTGAGTCCTAATTAGTAGTTTTACTGCCAGACATGAGCTACGAGGGTAGTTGGTTACTGCTGTCCAGCCCCAATGTGCCAACTTTCATTTTCATACTGTTTTTGTATTAGATAAATGCCAGCTTCCCCTCTTTTTCCTTTAACAATAAAAATTCAATGTAATTTAAAAAACAACCAACAAAAGAACAAGAAGCTCACATAGAAGGCACTGAGCTGCAGCTGCAACTCTAACATCACCCCTTAACTCTACAATAATAACGCTGCCTTCATCAGATGGGCATTGATTCAGTAATATGTTATTTATGAAATATAGACAATGGTTTAAAAACAGAAAGGGACAATGTGTCCTTGCTCTTGATCACTCTCCTCATGCCTTACCGTGTCTCTGCATACAGCAGGATGCCTGGTTAGAAGTAGGTAAAGAATGAACACCGGCCGGGCGGTGGCGGCGCATGCCTTTAATCCCAGAACTCAGGAGGCAGAGCCAGGCAGATCTCTGTGAGTTTGAGGGCAGCCTGGTCTACAGAGTGAGATCCAGGACAGGCACCAAAACTACACAGAAAAACCCTGTCTCAAAAAACCAAAAAGAATAAACACAACTGAGATTTCAGCTTTCTGTGCCCTACCCTTGCTATTTTTCAGCCACTTTTAAGTGTCAAGTGAGACAACAGGATTCTTGACTGTAACAACATACAACAACTGGTTGTTTTTATTCCTGATTGATTCCCAAACTTGTTGTGATTGGGGGGGCTATAACAGAAATACCTTCATTTTTCTCCGAAACAATCTTCTTCATTCATATTAGTTTCCTAATCAGAAAGCATCATATTTAATTAAAGCCATTAACATACTAGAAGCAGCACTGCTCAAGTCTTGGGGATATTATTCACTTTCGTATTACTGAGCCGTGACTAGTGACATAAAGAGTTACACTGATTGGAGCAGTAGGGACGAAACAGTCATCATGGACAGATCCTATGGTTTTTAAAAAGAAATTTGGAATTAATTTCAGTTTAACACTTGGGGGAAACATCAAATTCTCACAAAAAAATGTCAACCAGAAGAAATAGAAAATATGAAAGCTGATCAACTGATTTTAAATTTCACATGGAGAGTGGATGGACCAAGAAGAGGCCACACAATATTGAAGGAAAAGAATGAAGTTGGAGGGCTGATACTTTCTGATCTCAAGATTTACTATGGAGCTACAGTAGTCAAGAGGGTATGGTACTGAATGAAGGAACAGACTCCCAGGTCAACGGAGCAGAATGGAACCCAAAACAGACCCACATAAATATGGGCAGGAATCTTGGACAAAGGAGCAGGCGTTCATGAAGGAATGACTGTCTTCTTAACAAGCAATGCCAAGACAGCGGGATAGTCACCTGAAAAGTGAATCTTGACCTTATTTATGCCCATCACAAAAAAGAACTCAAAATGGACCACAACTCTAAAGAGAAAACACAAAATCATATAACAGCCAGCTGGCAACACAGAGACGATCTAAGGACTTTGGCTTGACAGTAATTTTTAGATACAGCATTGAAGGATGACCCATGAGAGAAATAATCAGCAAGGTGGACTTCGTTAAAATACAAAGCACCATTGAGCAATTGAAAAATCAGGCCCCAGACTGGGAGAAAATATTTGCAAATGACATATCTGATTGTGACTCTTACTAAATCAGACAGAGAACTCAAGTTCAGCGGAGAGGAAAGGAACAAGTCAATTAGAAAACGGGCCGGCCGAAGAGCCAACTGGGTGCCACGCGTAAGAGGTCGCACAATTAGAAAACCGGCCGAAGAGCCGACTGGGCGCCACATGGAAGAAGTCGCACCGGTGGCAACAAGCTCAAGAACAGATGCTCGCCCTCAGCGGCGGAGAACTGCAAAGGACGGCAGCAGAAGGAAGGGCAACGGAAAGGAGGGAGAACACACAACACAGGAAGGGTCCAGATCTAAAACGTCATCGAGCTAGCTGAATGAGGCAATGGGAACTCTCACTGTGGATGCAGGCATGTTAAAAGACCACATGGTACTAAACCTGATCTGATACAGGACCCAGCAAACACACCTTTTTAGTGTTGAGCTAAAATGAGTGAAAACTTAAACACAAAACCGGCAGAGATGTCCAAGGGGCATCATTTACAACTTCTAAACTTTGAATGTAACTGAGATACTTTTTAGTTGGCAAATGGATAAACTATGCTAATCCAGACAACAGAGCATTGCTCAGCATTAAAAAAAAATCTGAATGCATGCTATTAGGTAGAGGAAGCCAGTTAAAAATAGCCACATACTGTGTAATTCCAACCACCAGGAAAGGCAAAACTCTGCAGACAGTTGAAAGCGGGGAGGGAGGGTGCAGTGGTCATGAGGCCAGAGGAAGAGATGAGCAGGTGTAGCACACAGGGCTTTTTTCTTAAAAAAACCAATTTAAAATAAAAAAAAAAAAAAAAAAAAAAAAAAAAAAAAAACTAGTGCTTTGGATCAAACCCAGAGCATTGTGCATGTAAGGCAAGTGTTCTCACAATGAGCTGTGTCTCCAGTCCAAATAGTTCTCACTTGTTAGAATGCCTGCAGAGGTCTTAATGAAACTTGACAAATTAAAACCATGCTAAAAATAAGGAAAGTACTCACTGCCCCCACATCCAGAAGCCTTATTATAAAGCTTCAATACTTAAATCCGTGTGTGTGTGTGTGTGTGTGTGTGTGTGTGTGTGTGTGTGTATAAAACTAAACTTCCACCTCACACCACATACAGAAACAAATTTCAGTGGCTTTCTGCCATGCACAAGAAAGACAAACCGTAGAACTGCCCAAACCTACTGACCTGGCTAGTCTAATTTTAGTCACTTATTTAAGAAAATAATTGGACAAGGATAATAGCAAAAAAAAAAAAAAATCTATTCAAGAATATATGCTTCTCGGGAGTGGGAGGAAAGGACTGCAAGGAGATGAAGGAGGGGAAACCAAGGTCAGGATGTAAACAACAACAACAACAAAGAATGTATGCTTTCATCTTTCTGTTATTTATACTGGGGGAGGATCACTCAAATGTAGGTTTGGGGACATAGCTCATTTAGTACAAAGCTTTCCTCGCACACACAATGCTCTGAAACTATGCACAGTGCTGCACACCTGTAAGTCTGGTACTCAGCAGGTAGAAGCAGAGGATACCAAGTTTAAGGATATCCTTGGCCCACGAGTGAGTTTGCCGCCAGCTTAGGATACATAAGACGCAGTCTCAAAAACAAAAACAACCACACTGAATGGCTTGCACACGTTGCACAGTATGTTCAGTTAATCACAATGATCGCTTGAGTCTCTATTACCGACATAAGTGTCCCATGAAAATGGATTTATAGATAGCTATGGACATTTGTCTAGTGGAGTACAAAAACTAGAAACACATACACACAAAAGTGTACCAAGGGATTATTTCTTACAAAGATAAAAAAGTTGCCCGATAAAGTAGAGTTATCTTTTCAATAACTGTTAGACGTTTCAGAAGAACAAAATAAAACCAAACAAAAAACTGTAGCAAAAGTCTCATACATTAAACCAAACCAACCCAGAATAGATCAAAGACTTAAACACAAAACATAAAATTATAAAACCTTTAGGGAATAGCAGATACACAAAAAAATCTTTAGGATTGAGTCCTAAGCAAAGTGTTCACAGACTTACCCAAAAATGACCCAGAAAAAAAGTACACTCCATTCTTTCTCCTTGTATTTTTTCTTTCCCTCTCTTCTTCCGCTCCCTCTACTCCCTTTTTTACTGGGGTAGAAGTTTTATTTAACATTTAATAATTTTTTAATGCATATGTGTTTTGATCAAACCCACCCAACTCCCCCTCCCCCAGCTCCTCCCACAGTCCCCCATCATCACTTTTCCATCCGCTTCCTGAATTCTTTAAGTCCACTGAGTCCACTTAAAGCTGCCAGCATGACAGGGCTACCACTGGAGCCCTGACAGCCCATCAGAGGGTCACATCCTTAAAGCACACTGACACTCTCCCTCTGAGGGAAGTTCTTGAGACAAGGTTTCACTATGCAGCCCAGGCTGGCCTCAAACTGGCAATTCTCCAGCCTCAACCTCCTAAGTGCTTGAATTATAGACATCTACACAACACCCAGCTTAATAAAGTGAACTTTATATAAATTAAACACTTTTCTCTCTGAAAGGATGAAAAAGTCTTCAAGAAAATATCTGTCACCAGGTATTAATAAAGGATGAATATCCAGGCTATATGAAGAAACATGGAAACGGAACAACAGCTCATGGAGCGATCACGCATTTCACTGTGACACTTGTTGGGAAATAAGCACAAGAAAGTAAGTTCACTATTATGATCACTGAGGAGAGAAAAAATAAAATGACTTAAGATATCACTGTACACCTATCACAATCTCGAAAACAAAACTAAATATATAGAGGTGATATCAAACATTTACAAGCAAACCAAGAACCTGGGTCACATTGCTGATGAGAACGAAAATATGCTAGCCATTCTGGAAATATTTTACCAACTTCTCAAATCTACAAAACCTAGCATGAAACCACCATAAACTTAGAAATCATATTTTTAGGCATATATTCCAGAAAAATAGAATGTTATTTTTGCATAAAACTTTGCACTGTACATGAGTGCTTTTAGCAGCTCCATAATAATCCCCAACCGGAAATGAACCTTAAATCACTGAATGGTTGAATTCTTAAAATACCGTGGTACACTGTGACTATGGGATACTAGTCAGCAATAAAAGAGAATGCATCACTGGTGTCCAACCAGCATAAATTTCCAGAAAAACCATACCCGTGAAAAGTCAATTCCAAAAGATTACATATTCTGATTCCATTCCGACAGTATTTTTGACATGATAAATAGAAACGGAGACCAGTTGCTGATACCCGGGGGTTACAGTTGAAAACCCAGGAAGTTATCGATGAGGATCCTGAGGGAGCCTTGTGAAGATGGAGATGTTGTGTGTCAGTGTCTTCCTCACTGTGGTTCTGCGCAAAGAACACTTGGTGCTGGGGGAAGGGACATGCGTTTCCTGTGGGGATGCAGCCGCCGACAGGCTGCCCATGCTCCACAGACCCACGTACACAGCAGCTGCACCAAATGGACTAAGCGGTTTTAAAGAAGAAGTAAAGTGAGAAGGGGGATGAGGTGGGGGATCTGGGATGAGCTGGGAGTGGGGGCTGGGTGTGATCAAAACACATACATGTAGAATAAATAAAAATATTTTTTAAAAGTGCTTGGGATATACCCATTGTTTATTACAAATATATATAAATATATAATTACCTCAAAATCTATATGTTAATATGTAGTAATATTTACCTGTTAATGGGAGAATATGTAGAAATATATACAACAGAAAGATTAATATGGATATTGGTGAGAGGATATGAGATTTTTCAATTTCTTCAAGCATGAATTTATAATATAATTTCTTTCAATGAGCATTTTCTAATAGTAAGAAAAATAAAAGTCTATTTTTATTATGAAAAAGAAAAGTAATATACACCATTGTACACATTTCACTGAATATTTTACTTCATAAACCCATGATAAGAATCTAAGAACTATTTCTACCTTTTCTTTTTCTTCGTGTGTGTGTGTGTGTGTGTGTGTGTGTGTGTGTGTGTGTGTGTGTATGTGTGTGTGTATGCGCGCGTGTGAGACTTGAACACGTTTGCCTGGGAGTGTGCATACATGGGTGTACATGTATAGGCTAGAGATCAATGTCTAGTGTTTTCTTCAATTGCTCCCCACCTCATTTATTGAGACAGAATCTCTTGCTGAACCTGTAGCTCCATGACTCTGCTAGTAGGACTGCCCCATGAGCTCCAGGGATCTGTCTCTGCCTCCCCATGTTGGGATTACAGGCACAAACTACCACGTCCAGCTTTTTAAGTGGTTGTTGGGGATCTCAATTCGGGTCTATGTTTGCAAGGTAGGCACTTTACCAACTAAAGCATCTCCCCAGCAGACTGTCTCTACTTCCTTACCATTAAATGATATAAGGGTTGCAGATACAGTTCAATTGATAGAGAGCTTACCTAGCATACATGAAGCCCTGGGTTTGGTCATCATTAGCAACATTGTGATTTCAAGGCCATCTTAGGCTACATGAGACTCTTTACAAACAGGAGAGAGAGAAAGCAATCAATGCACACCCTTCTCCCTTAATCCCTGCTGACATCCTGTGGCTAGACCTCCAACCTAGAGTGACAGAGACAAGGGACTGGGGATGATAGAATACTCTGAAAAACTGCTCTCTAGCTTTTATGGCTTTAATCCCACATTTGAGAGGTAGAGGCAAGTAGATCTCTGTGAGCCTGAGACCAGCCTGGTCTACATAGAGAGTTCCAAGACAGCTAGGACTATATAGTAAGATTGTGTTTGGACAAACAAAAACAACAACAACAAAACACTTTCCAGAAAAGCTGTGAACTTAGGTCCCCATTCTTATGTGTGTGAGGGATCACTTTTGGACCTAAACAGCTGCAAAGTTGTGTTCAGATTCCAACCTCCACAGATCTAGGAAGGAAGGCAGCCTAACCTCCTGAGATGGTGAGGTGCAACACACCTAACTTCAGATAAGCCTTCCTTATGTGCATACACAGCTTCTGCTTCATGTTCCATACATCCGCCCCCTCTCTACCTTGCTCACTCACTCCAGTCCCTTCAGCATCTTTGCTGTCCCTAGAACACAGCTGGCACACGTCAGCCCACATGCTCAGCCTCCTCTGTACTTTCTTGCTCTTTCTCTGGCAATGGTCACTCTATGTTTACCTTCTCAAACTTACATTGAAACTTTAAAAGATCAAATTCCACACTCAAAGATGTAACACTTACCACAACTCACACAGACTTCAAGTTTGGCTTCTTTACTACCAACGGGGTCAAGATCAAAGCAGTCACTTGATTTCTGACCTCTCTTACAATCATTAAACTGTGTCCTTTCTCCAGCTTGGCTTCCTCCTCTGCACATATCCACTGTCTAATGCTGCTCCCCAGAGTTCAGCTCACACACACCCCATGCTCTTTGCAGCCTTCTCTCTAACACCTGATCTCTGTGTCTTTAAAATGAAAAGCCACCAAAGTTACACGAATATAATAAATGCACACGCACTAAAATGTGTTTGATTCAAAAAGTAAATAAGAAGTAAGCAAAGCTTAAGAGTGTCTAGAAAAAGAAATACATAAAGGTTCGGTTAGTGCTAACACACTTCATCTCTGGTTATTCCTCAAGTTTATGCACTTTGTAATCATCTTTATGGCTGAAAAATCATCTTCTAGTGCACCATATCCAAGTCACACCTTTGCTGAGTTCCAGTGCATTCAGACCTCCAGCCTCTGAACATGAGGGACAGCATGAGATGCCGCCTCCAACATCTCCCTTCTCTAAATGTGGTGGGTTTGAAAGAAAATGGCCCCTAAAAGGAGTGGCACAATTGGGAGGTGTTGGAGTAGGTATGGCCTTGTTAGAGGAAGTATGTCACTGTGGAGGCAGGCTCTGAGGTCTCATATCTGCTCAAGCCACACCCAGTGAGACAGTTCACTTCCTGTTGCCTTTGGGTCAAGATGTAGACTTCTCCAGCACCATGTCGGCCCTCGTGCCGTCACACTTCCAGCTGCCATGCTCCTGCCATGATGATAATGGACTAAACCTCTGAACTGTGAGCCACCACCACAATTAAATGCTTTCCTTAGAACCGTTGTCGTGATCATGGTGTCTCTTCACAGCAACAGAAACCCTAAGACACTAAGCAAGCATTTCCCCACTTCACTGAGCCTCCATTTCATGCTAGATTTTAGCAGAAAATGTTTTTTGTTCGCCAACGTATATTTGGAAGCCTCCTTTTGCTTTTTTACATATTATTTCTATAGATTATAGCTTACAAATATGAGGACACATCTATATAATCAGTCCTGGGGAAAATGTTTGCTATGAAATATCGTTGAATAAATTATTTTTAGACAAGTTATTTTGAGATTTAAAAAAAAAATGTTGTTTTAAGTACACCAAGAAGCGGGCAGATCTCTGTGAGTTTGAGACCAGCCTGGTCTACAGAGGGAGTTCCAGGGAACCCAGGGCTATATAGTCAGAGCTTTCTCAAAAGCATTATAGCATGATAGTATTTGTTGTTCTCTGTTATTATATTACATAATGTAAAGTAATTTAATTGTTTCACAATGGACTGTGATCTCTTTCCTCGTTTCAGTGGACTATAAACATTTTTAGTTTTCCCTCAAAATTGGAAGTAAGTTAGGGGAAAGGAGTAAAATGTTACCTTGAAGTGCTTTCCACGACACCTATGCTATTTAGACTGGGCTATAAATGCTTCAAGACAAGGCGAGGTTTTTCTACGTTTTATTGCAAGCAGCCTGAAACACCCTCAGTGCACACTGCAGGTGATGTGTGAAATACCCCAATCCCTCCAGCCCATGAGAGATTACTCACCAGACTTTCTTGCTTTCAACGCAATAACAGCCGCTAGCTCTCTCTGCACCTAAGAAAATATTAGGGAAAGAAATCATGTTAGAGTAAGAAAAATGGAGCCACCAAGGCAGCACTTCGTTTGTAGCTAAGAGGCCACATTCGAGGCTGCTGCAAGAGACTTCAGCTCACCGCCATCACTGCCTTCTTTTCTTTCTTTAGAATGTGAGAAAAACTGTGGCAGCATTTCAGACCAAAAATCTGGAAGAAATCATACCGACTTACGTTTTTAAAGAGAGTGATTTTTATTTAACTTTTTATTTAAATTTTTTTAAAAGGCTATTTGCCAAAAGGTGCACACTGTGAAGTACATATGCCATTATGGGTACGTTAAAAATAACTGTAGATCGCACTCAGAAACAGCACAGATGTGAACTGTTAGTAATGATATTCTGACAGCATAGTTAAATATTACGTATTCCCAAGGATGCTGGTTTACATTAGGAATTCTAGAAGCATTAGAATTCTAAATGGGTGGTCCTGCATTAATAGACCTCTGCGCTGAAACAATGAACTCTTGCTGAAGGCTGAGCAAGTGACAGGAGCCACGTTGGATAATATGCAAGGTAAAAGCAAGTGGCACCGGGTCATAGGGCAGGCAGAGTGAGAATAGACAACACTGTTAAAATCCCGAGTCCTTAACCATGTTTATCTTCCAAACTTTCAGCACATATATGTGATGACCTACCCAGTGTGAATGTGTAAATCCATCCTCTAAAACAGTACACAATGAACATTTGCAAGTAAAGCTGTTTGGACAAAAGGGTGTACTGCATGATACACAGCAGCTCCCAGTGCCACTGAGACAAATGAAGAGGTGATGGAGAGGTGGGAAAGATGAAAGGGAAAAGTGCTTTTTGTTTGTTTGTTTGTTTGCTTTTTGTTGTTTTTTTGTTGGTTTGCTTTTGAGGTTAGTTTTTGTTTTTTAATTAATATTCTTACTTGTATTTTTTTGTGTTTTATTTTTATTATTTCTTTTTAAGTTTTTCTTGGTGGGGGGACATTACAAAGTGCAGACATGGAGGGACTGGGAAATGAGTGGGACTGGGGTGCATGATGTTCCCAAAGAATTGAGAAAAAATTATGTTAAAAGTTGTTAAAGAGAAACATAAAAAACAGAAAGTCTAAGTATACTTATTATCAAGATAATATAAACACAGTCTTGAAGAAATCCATGCTTGGTAGCGATTTAAAAATATATATATAGTGAGTGAGTTCTTTTCTCATCAAGGAACAACCTCTTAAGTGTGTGTGTGTGTGTGTGTGTGTGTGTGTGTGTACCTGAATATATTATGGTAATGATACTTTAGAGGGGAAACATGGGAGTTCAAGGTTAAATTGCAGATTTGCCATTCAAATTAATTTAATTTATATTCATTTACTGGAAGGCAAGAGTGCTAATGTGTTAGACCCTGAGACTCCACCCAGGACTACTTCCCAGTGGCCCAGGCATAGGCTTCCTGAGGAAGGAAGCTTGCTCAGCTGTTTTTACTGACACACTTTTCCTACGGGTTGGCACAAATGTCATTTGAAAGTGCATACACTGATTTAGCTGATTCTTCAATGCCTGAGACTCTCCTGACAATTACATAATAGTGAGTAGGCAATCGGTCTCTTTCTCTCCAACCTTGGGAGTTTGGAGTCTGAAAATGTTCATGAATAGGTAGGTGATTTATGGGGGAAAGAATGAGGTGGGGGAGGATACTGAGGAAGTAAGAACTGATGAGTGAGCACATGAAAACTTGTATAAATACATTGTGTTTGCTCCAATAAATAAAAAAGCAACAAAACAAAGTATCAATCGATGAACGCTTTGTATTTTGCGTTGTGTACAAGGTTCACTATTGTAGCATTGCCATCTGCTTTAGGATTTTCCTCCTTCACAATGCCACAAATTTTTGCAAATGGAATCAAGATGTAGATTATGAACACCCCCTGGCATCCTGTCAATGGCTGCCTGAGCTATGACCTCCCAGGGAAGACTTCACTGTGAGTCAGAGATAGAAAAGCAGCAAAGATGGAAAATGGTGCAGAAATTGGACCACCAAACTTGCTCCTACAGAATCAACGTCAGCTTTTCCCACCTCAGCTCTAGCTTTCTACACGTAAATGTCTTCCACAGGGCCTTCAGCCTTCATTCTCTAACTCAGAAAAATGCTCAAAATAAAATAGCTCAAGAAAAAAGAAAGCAGTGTACTCTAACCATATAACACCACACGGTTTCCAAGGATGGGGTGCGAAGGAAACCAGCGGGATGAGCAGCAAAACAGTAGAAGGGGCTGTGGTAATATATTGTGTACCCCAGTAAAGCTTGCCAGAGGATCAGAGGACAGAGCCAGCCACTAGATTAGATTTAGAGGCCAGACAGTGGTGGCACACACCCTTAATCCTATCACTTGGGAGGCAGAGATGGACTCTGTGAGTTCAAGGCCACACTGGAAACAGAGCCAGGCAGTGGTGGCACACACCTTTAATCCCAGTACTGGGAAGCACACAAGCCTTTAATCCCAGGAAGTGACGGCAGGACAGAGAACGGTATATAAAGCGTGAGGAAACAGGAACTAAGACAGTTCAGCTGAGATCCTCTTGGGTGAAGACTCAGAGGATTTCAGTCAGAGGATTCATGGAGTTGGTGAGGTAAAAGGTGGTGGCTGTGGCTTGCTCTGCTTCTCTAATCTTTCAGCTTTTACCCCAATATCTGGCTTTGGGTTTTTTATTAAAAGACCATCTAAGACTCGAACAACAAGGTGCAGGAAGAAGAGAGATGAGCAGTGAGAAAGAACTGCAGGCTAATTTGGTAGTAGCTTAGCCCTTTTGTTCACATAAAGTATATGAGGTCACTGTACTCACTACATTCTCCGAATTTCAGCAGAGAGGGGACATGTGCCCTACACATGGCAGGTTGGAAGGGCTTCCTCAGTTCTGAGCCAGGAGAGAAAGAGTTTTGACTGAACCCCTTTTCTTTCCACAAAGCACAAAAGCGAAAATGCTGCTCGAGCGAGACACAAACAGGTCTGATCCCACCGGCACCTTCCCAGGTCTTGTCTATTCCGAAACACCTGGCAGTTATCTCGTTAATTATTTTGAATAACATGGCTGCTGTGTGTCTTCTGAGCTAGATGCTCCACTGAGGCAGGAACCTATATGTCTTGCTGACATTATCCAGCATAAGGGATGCTCCTTCACTGAAAGACAGTGGGGTGGGTACAAAAGCATCTCCTGAGACTTAGGGAGTAAAAAAAGTCACCTGAGGGAGGAAAAGGAACATTCAAAGAGAAGGCATTCCCCACCAGAAGCTATGCCAGCAGGAATCATCTTGTTTTTTCAAGATAGGATTTTTCTGTGTAGCCCTGGCTGTCCTGGAACTCACTCTGTAGACCAGGCTGGACTGTAACTCAGAGATCCACCTGTCTCTGCATCCTGAGTGCTGGGATTAAAGGTGCACCACCCTACCCAGCTAAGGAGTCTTAAGAATGTAGTGAAAGGCCTTAATCTCCTTTGCAAATCATTAAGTTTATATTAAAGGAAAATGAGCAACTGCATCCTGCTAATACTAAGGGACCTGTTAGCATTAGGGAAGGAATGCCCCAGTCCAGCACCAGGAAGGCCTGCAGAGGCCAATGTTCAGAACACAACTTCCCGAGGAGACCAGCAAGGACCACTCAGCTAAGAGTCTCCCAAACGCCTGGTGAGCTGTTGAAAGGGCCCTTTAGAGGATAATGGATTGTTCCATTTAGTTTCAGTAACTTCAAGTCTCTTCTCATGTTACTCAACGCTGTGTCCAGGGCTGTAACCCATTGCTCTCCTCAGTAACACATGGGTCTTCTCTACAACTCCATATTTCAATGTTTTACTCATCTCACCTGGCAAACAATCTTTACTTTTATTTTGCTCTACCCCGATTTAACTCCTTTGTAAAGGAGCATGGTCTTTGCTATGTCTTACAGATAACAATGTTATAATGCAATCAAATGGTTAGACTCACTTAATATATCAGCAGGCTGACAGACTCAAGTACATAGAAAACTGAAAGAATGATTTTTATAAGGCTTAACTTTAATTTAAAATACAGTTTATTCGACATACAAAACTACTATTATATTCCAAGCACATGCAGGTGAGGTATTGGTTGCTCTCGTGAATATCTAAATAGAGGCTGACTGGGACTGAGAAGACATAGCCCTCAGTTTTTCCTCTCTCCTGGTTACCCATCAGAAACTAGAGTCTGGAACATGATGAAATGGGTTGGCTCTCTACCTCTATAACTAGCAGGACCGATCCCAAACAGCACTGGCAGATCAACAGGCAGATCCAGTCTTATCTCTAACACTGTTTCTATTTTCTCCCTGGTACTTAATAGTCCTTCAGCCCCGAATCACAAATGCTCACAAAGCTGTTGTGCATCGCAGTTAAGACAGGAGAGCAACAGGAAGCCTTAAATGAAAACAAAAGAGCTAGTCTCCCAGGAAAGGGTAACTGTTAACATGTGGACCAGTTTTCTGGAAGAAGCAACTCTTAAAGACAACATGTGAAGCTAGGCAGAGGTCAGTGAAGGTCATTCTGGGAGGACTGAACAGCAATGGTAAAGGTCTTCAGCTAACTAAAGGGCTGTCCTTACAAACTAATTTAAGTAGAATCAACAGTGAACAATTTTGTACAGGTTTTTAGAAGCAGTTAAGTTTTGATACCATAGTAGAAAAGTTTTTAAGTCACAGGTGGCTTAAATGTGTGTGGATGTTTTTCTCAATTTCTTAAATTAAATGTAAGAAAAAATAGTCCTCTGAGTTTTATTCCCCAACATCCTGTTTTAAACCACTATAAAAGCTTAGGCTGAGGACCGGAGGATGGTTCAGTAGTTAAGATCATGGTGGCAGAGGATCAGGATTCAATCCCCAGCAACTGCGTGGCCACACAACCATCTGTAACTCAAGTTCTAGGGGATCTGATGCCCTCTTCTGGCCTCAACAGACAATACACACATGTGGTATCCATCCTAACATACAGGCAAAACCCCAAACACATAATATAAAAATAACAAATCTTTAAAAAAAAATCTTAAGCTAGTATAGACTTTAAGAATTTGAGGAAAAGATATAAATATACCTCTTTAATTAAGGTATTTTCAGACATAAATTGTGTTGTTTTCTGTTGACTTAGGAGTTGAACCTGAATCTACTGATATTTTAGCGTCTGTGGCCCTGCAGTCAACACCCATTGCTAAGGCCACGGCCTGGTGGGATTTCTGGGCCTGCAGGCACTGGCTCTGCTGTGACAGCCAAATGTACTTTTTAACTAAGTCTCTATCGTTTTATTTGCCAATAAAGACTCAGGGGTCAGATGTTGGGGTGAAAACCTGCTAGCTCAGAGAGACCAAGAAGCATCCAGCTGACCTTCCTTTTTGGCTAAAGACCCAACACGAGAACACCTCTCCAGCCGTCCCAAACCAAAAAGACTGCAAAATTCCAAGCCCCTCTACTCCTTCCTGTGCGTCTCTCTATCCGTATTCCTGGTTCATCCACACTATCTATGGCTAATTCCTGTCAACTAGTTACTAGCTCCACCCCCAATCCAGCGTTGATTTTATTAACATAGTCTTGGGGTTTCACAATGTGTTCAAATATCACACAACAAATAGCACTTTTCTCCTATGAAGGGTCACTCATGAGGCTGGCTGGCATTTTTCTTCTTTCAATTTCTCACAGGCTAATGTTCCTGTTTCCAAGTGCATTATTCTATTCTTAAGAGGTAATATCGCCATAGTTCTGACACATAGATAATCTTGCTGTTGCCTATTAGTGTAGCTAACAATTAGAAACTAAGAAAGCTGCATATCTGTCTAGACACTATTGTTTTCCATGCCACCAGTTTATTTAATCAAGAATTATTTCCCCACCAGTTACTGCCATCACATCAAAGAGGAGCTTATGTATGATGGGGTGATAAAATAAATATGCTTATGCTTACTCATCTGTTGCAGCACAATTAGGGATATTTAAGAATCTCTTATGTAGACTATTTACTTGAATATAAACAGATATGCTTCACTATGCTATGACTGAGACAACAGCTGGCCATTCAAACATGAATATACAGAGAAATGGCCCGAAAGCACCAAAATAAACTAATGGGATTTAAAGACCTATAAGTCTGCTGTGCACTTACAACTTTGACAGAGGTTCAAACTATAAAGATATGATAGTTTTAGAATTACTAAGAAAGGACAATAATATTTTCAGGAATATGACGAGAGGAACAAAGGAGTAAAATGTTGGTTTAAACAAAAACAATCACTCCAGAAAGACCAACATATAATTTATTTGGTTTGGGTACCCTTTGTTCAAGAGATGGAGAGTATCATGGGAGCCTTGGAGCCAAACTTGGTAGACACCAATGTGGTAGTATTGTGTTCCCCAAAATATTGTGTGACCCTAATAAACTTATCTGGGGTCAGAGAACAGAACAGCCACTAGATACAGAGGCTAGAAAATGGTGGCACTCACACCTTTAATCCTAGCATTCTGGAGGCAGAGACCCATCTGGATCTCTGTGAGTTCAAGGCCACACTGGAAATAGCCAGGCATGGTGCCACACGTCTTTAATCCCAGGAAGTGAGGGCAGAAAGCAGAAAGGTATATAAGGCGTGAGGACCAGGAACTAGAGCCTGCTAAGCTTTTAGGCTTTTGAGCAGTAGTTCAGCTGAGATTCATTCCGGATGAGGACTGAGAGGCTTCCAGTCTGAGGAAACAGGATCAGCTGAGGAACTGGTGAGGTGAGGTGACTGTGGCTTGTTCTGCTTCTCTGATCTTCCAGCATTCACCCCAATACCCAGCTCCAGATTTGTTGTTATTAATAAGACCATTTAAGATTCCTGCTACACACCAACATCCTCATTTACCTTGTCCTCCCTATAAAATTTGACATTGTTAGACATCCTTTCTTTCTAATAGTTGGGATTCCATACTGTCATGTTTCTGGGCTTCCCTCTTCTCGTTAACTCACATTTTTCAATTTTATCTGCAACAGACAGAGCTCTTCTGAACCCTAGCATTCCATATCCTCCCACTGTGTGGACTAGAACACTTCAGTAGCTTAAACTGAACATTTCCAAAGGTGAAGTCACTTTTGTACCATTTTCTTTCTCTCTCTTCCACATATTCCACAAGTGAATGGCACTACCACAAACACAGCCTCAGGCAGGCCAAAGGTGTCCCTGAATCAGTCAGTTTACCACTTTCTCCCACTCAACCAGTCTTGCTAATTATCCTGCTTCATCTTATACTATTCTTTACTCTGTAGACTAACCATTCTAAGATATCAATTTTACTATCTCTTGAGAAAACTCTTCAAACACTTTCCCAAGAGACTATGGCACAGTCCACTCTCATACTGCATACATCACATTCTTGTGTTATTGTCTTCAATAGCTTTATCCGCAGTCCTTTCAAAATTCATTCTCAAATAAATAAGTAAGTAAATAAGCATCCACACTCCCCTAGTAAAATACAGTGCTGCAGTTATCTGAATGGATTATGTTCTTTCTTTCTTCTGGGACTCTCCTCATCCTGTTCAGTGTGGAATACCTCTGTGCCTACCTGTCTTAGTTAGGGTTTCTATTGCGGTGAAGAGACACCATAATCACAGCAACTCTTATAAAAGGAAAACATTTAAATTGGGGTGGCTCACTTGCAGTGCAGAGGTTCACTCCTTTATCATCATGGTGGGACACGGTAGCATGTAGGCAGACATGGCGCTGGAGAAGTAGCCGAGCGTCGTACATTGTGGTCAGACTTTCTTTTCCCCCCCGCCAGCCCCAAATAACAGCAGAGTCTTATTAATTATGAAAGCTTGGCCATTAGCTTAGGCTTGTCCCACTAGCTCTCATAACTTAAATTAACTCGTACTTTTATTAATCTAGTATCTACCACGTGGCTTTTACCTCTTTTCCATTCTATGTGTCTGACTCATTCCATGACTTGATGGTGTCTCCTCACATGCCTAGATTTATCCCAAGTTCCTCTTTGCTCTTTTTCCAGGAAGTCCTGTCTATCTCTCCTGCCTGGCTATTGGCCATTCAGCTTTTTATTACACCAATCACAGCAACACATCTCACCGTGTGCAAATATCTCACAACACTACATCTTCCAGGCAACAGGAAGTGGACTGAGTATCACACTGACCAAAGTTTGAGTGTATATGAGACCTCAAAGCCCACCTCCACGGCAACACACTTCCTCCAACAAATGCACACCTACTCCAACAAGGCCACACCACCTAATAGTGCCACTCCCTTTTGTGGCCATTTTCTTTCAAACCGCCACATTCCACTCTCTGGCCCCCAACGTTTGTAGCCATATCATAATGCAAAAATGCATCCAGTCCAACTTCAAAAGTCCCCATAGACTATAACAGTCTCAAACCTGCTTCAAAGCCCAAAGTCTCTTCTGAGACTCATGGCAATCTCTTAACTATAATCTCTTATAAAATTAAAATAAAAGAACAGATCACATACCTCTAACATATAATGGCACAGGATATACATTACCAATCCATAACATAGGGAAGGGAGCATGGTGAAGAAATACTGGACCAAAGCAAGACTGAAACCCAGCTGGGCAAACTCCAAACTCTGCATCTCCATGTCTGATGTCAAAATGCTCTTCAGATCTCCAAGTCCTTCCAGCTTTGTTGACTGCAGCACACTTCTCTAACCTGGACTGGTTCCATCGCTGTTAGCAGCTCTCCTCAGCAGGTATCCCACAGCTCTGGCATCTCTAACATCTCGGGGTCTCCAAGGCAATCCAGGCTTCAACTTCACAGCTTCACAAAATGGCCTCTCTGGGCCTCCTCCATTCAGGGACACCCCTGACATGTGCCTGGCCTTAGCCAGCTTTCCTTAGTCAAGAGGGAAAATTCCATAGCAACTTTCTTCTATCCTTAACTCCAGAACCACATGGCCAAAGCTGCCAAGTTCTGCTGCTTGCTAGGGCTGTAACATGGCCCTCTTGTTTAATTACATTTTTACCAGATTTCTGTTTTCCTTCACTGCCTAAGCTTGGCTGTGGTTGAATTTGGTCTGTAGATCAAGCTGGCCTCAAACTCAGAGATCTGCTAGCCTCTGCCTCCTGAGTGCTGGGATTAAAGGCATGAACCACCACACCCAGCTCTTCAATTCCTTTTTACAAGGTGGAAACTTAGATAGGTGGGATCTTGCCCTGAAGTCACCATTCCCTTTATTCCATTTCTTAATCCATTTATCTCCTTAAAATGGGATTTAGCTCTATTACACTTCCTAGTGCCCTTTTCTCAATCTGTAAATTTTGTATTTTTATTTGCTCAGCTTGCTCCTTTTCATTATAAATCTTCATCAAAGTTAACACTAATAACCACAGGACAGAGTCTATACTAGGCTGTTTTGAGATTTCCTCTGCAAATGGAATTAATCCAAAACTCCTCACTTTAGCCTCAGGCAGATTTTTCAGATAAGGGCCAAAAGCAGCCACATTCTTCCCCAAAATCTCACAGGGTTTGTCTCTAGGCCACATACTAACATTCTTCTTCTCTGAAACCTTTTGATCCCCACAGTTAAAATCATTCTCAATGCCACTGTCTTCTGTGCTCGTGCTAGTGCATCCCACCAAGCTGTGCTGAAAGCACTCCTCTGTTTCCCTAACCCAAAGTACCCAAATCCAAATTCCTCCAAACAAAAGCATGGTCAGGCCTATCAAAACAACACCCCAGTCCCTGGTACCAACTTCTATTTTAGTTAGTGTTCTATTGCTGTGAAGAAACATCATGACCACAGCAACTCTTATAAAGGAAAACATTTAATTGGGGTGGCTCGTTTACAGCTCAGAGGTTCCATTATCATCATGGTGGAATAAGGCAGTGTGCAGGCAGACATGGCGCTGGAGAAGTACCTGAGAGTCTCATACCTTGCAGGCAACAGGAAGTGGGCTGAGTATCACACCGAGTGAAGCTTGAGCGTATATGAGCTCTCAAAGCCTGCCTCCACAGTGACACACTTCCTCCAACAAGGGCCTATCTACTCCAATACAGCCACATCTCCTAACAGTTCCACTCCCTTTGGGGGTCATTTTCTTTCACACCACCACACTTCCACTTTTGTGAGACTGTCACTTATGTATCCTCATCATGTGTAAGGATGTACCAACCATCTCTCCCAGCTGAGTAAGGTCCTATGGCACTCCAAGAGCATTCTACACCTGTTATAGCCTCACTTTGCATTCGTTAGTGAAACCCTATCTTTAGCCGGGAGTCTCTAGCACTGTTACAGACCATAAGACTATTGCAATGGACTCTCCTGCTGTCAGTCTGGCTCTGGCTCCCAGTACAGTTCCCAGACATATGTTTTAACTAAAAACACAAATGAAGAGATGGCTGCTGTGGAAAGACGTAAGGGGAACACACGATCATAAAAGGTGCAGGGTGACACTTGGGTCAACAGGTAGAAGTTGGAAAAAGGCATGTTTTAGCTCCATCTGTCAATTTTCAGAAGGCCAGAGCTGTCCATGGTAAAGAGTCACAGTGAGGTTTGGGAGGTGACTCTTTATACAGGAAGACAACAGGAAGGCTCCAGGACCAGAAGATTTGCTTCATGAATAGCTCCCTTCCCCATCACCCACAGGCAGGTGTTTACATCATCTGGAAGGGTGGTGGCATCTGTTGCTCTACATGTGAAAAGCTGGAGATGTAACGAAAAAATAATCCACCAAACAAACATGAAACATAACTGCCAGAAGCCGTTTATAGAGAAATTGAAATTTTTTTTTTGGTCCAAAGAGCAGAAGAAAGCCACAAATGTTTGAAAGAAATTTTAAAGCAAATAAATGATAACATCTTTTAAAAAAATTTCAAAAATTCCATAACATATCTCAGTCCTTGTGCAGAAAATGTCTTTTCTCGATCATTGTACTTTTTGGAGATAAGGTTATGGTATGTAGAAACAACAGAACTAACTAACTACACCATCAGACAAAGTTATCTCACTCAGCTGAAGACTGGCTCCTTGCTGGGATTTTACATGAAAAAAACAAACAAAAAAAACCCTCATATTAAGATAAAACCCAACCAACTAAGGCCCTTCTCAACTACAAAATTCATTAGCAACAAGGACCTCCTCAAGGAACAAGAGTCAGAAATCAGGCTGCAAAAATCTACAGCGAAAGTAGAAAACCCCCAATTATTTCATGCCGCCTTGAGAGCAGGTGTAGGACTACAGGCAGTAGAGTGGCATCGTCGCCATCTATTTCATGGAATTGCTTTGAGACTAAATGAGCTAACGTGTGAAAAGGAACAGCGCCTGATGTGGAGTGTCATTCAGCTGTTAGCTGTCAGCGGCATCTTTACATCGTAATTGAGATCTTTGAGCTGAAGTGCTTAAGCCCCTTCTTCCTGCCTATGCTGCGCA
>CABHPP010000983.1:0-27864 GCA_902168425.1 Peromyscus attwateri
TTTTTTTTTTTTTTTTTTTTTTTTGGTTTTTCGAGACAGAGTTTCTCTGTGTAGCTTTGGCGCCTTTCCTGGAACTCACTCTGTAGCACAGTCTGGCCTAAGACTCACAGAGATCCACCTGCCTCTGCCTCCTGAGTGCTGGGATTAAAGGCATGCACCACCACTGCACATCGAGTCTATTCAACTCTTACATAGTCTTGGGGATAGCTATCATTTGATAGTTCCTGTAAGGTTACTGGATAAATTAAGGTTGGCTGTTTGAAACCCTTAGGCTGTTAATCTGTAACCTTATGAAGCAATGCTGAAATTGATTCTCCTTTAAACTCCTCTGTCTGGGTCTGAATATCTCTATGATCTGTTCTAATTAAGTTTTTCTAAGACTTGTATCTTGTCACTCATATCAGCCAACTTGGCACTCATATAAACCAACTTTTCTAGGGATAAAACAAGAATGATCAAACTGATAATGTTTATAATTGACATTACATAAATCCCATCTAAGTTAATTATCCTCCCATTTAATTGTTCCAGTTTCAAACCATCTAGCATATTATCAAACAGAGACCAAACTCCCTCCATTGTAAAAATGTTTCCCATTTTTTTAATGTGGGGGAGGGGAAACTCTCTTTTATCCAATTCCTTCCTTTAAGAAATTCCAATTGACTCACCAAATCTGCTGACAAGGACGATTCAGATGACAGTGTAGTAGCAACCCGAGAAGGGGGCCCAGTGAAAGCCACAATCCACTAGGAGAGGAAAGAAGCAAAAGAGCCCGCTGTCTGCATAGGGGAACATGCAAAAGCAGCTAATTCCTGTGGCTTTTGGAGCCCAGAAGCCTATGGAGTTTGCTGAAGATAGGCTGCAACAGAAAATGTTATATCCAAAAAGATCCAGGCAAAAAACATCCAGGGAATCTGTAAATCTAGGCATAATAAGAATAGATGAAGGAGAAGAAACCCAGGTCAAAGGCACAAAAAATGTTTTCAACAAAACAATAGAAGAAAAGTTTCCCAATCTAAAGAAAGGGATTCCTGTGTGGAGCAAGAGATGCTGCAAGAAGCATACAGAACACCAAATAGGACCATAAAAGAAGTTCCCCATAACACATGACATTCCAAACATTAGTGTACAGAACACAGAAAGGCTATTAAAAGCTGCAAAGGAAAAAGACCAAGTCACATATAAAGGCAGGCCCATTATAATAACACTTGACTATTCAATGGAGACTCTGAAAACCAAGAGGCCTGGACAGATGTTCTACAAACTCTGAGAGACCACAGATGCCAGCCCAGAATACTAAACATAGCAAAACTATCACTAACAATTGACAGAGAAAGGAAACCATTCCACAAAAACCAAATTTAAGCAATTTCTACCTACCAGATCTACAAAAGGCACTAGAAGGAAAACTTCAGTCAGTAGAAGTTAACTATATCCAAGAAGGCATAGAATAAATAATTCCAGAACAGAAAATAAAAAGGCTGGGGTAGGATGAGGGCCCGCACCATAACAACAACCAACAGGAATCAATAAACACTGCTCATTGAAAACTCTCAATATCAGTGGTCTCAATTTCCCCAATAAAAAGACACAGACTAACAGACTGGATTAGAAAACAGGATCCATCTTTCGAGTGCATTCAAGAAAAAGATCTCACCATCAAGGATAGACATCACCTCAGAGTAAAAGGGCAGGAAAAAGTAAAGCAGGCAAATAAACCCAAGGAGCAAGCAGCTGTCTATTTTAATATCTGATAAAATAGACTTCAAACCAAAACTAATCTGAAGAGATAGGGAAGGACACTATATATTCATTAAAGGAAAAATATTGTGGTTCTAAACAATGCACCAAATACAACAAGGACACTCAAGTTCATTTTTTAAAACCTACAACAGTTTAAACCATGTACTAACCCTCACACACTGATAGTGGGTAACTTCAATATCTCATTCTTGGCAATAAACAGGTCATCCAGACAAAAACTAAACAGGGAAACATTGGAGTTAAATAATGTCAAATAGACCTAGTGGACATCTACAGAACATTTCACCCAAACATTGATGAATACAATTTCTTCTCAGCACATCATGGAACTTTCTCTAAAATGACCACATGCTTGGATACAAAGCAAGTCTCAATAGAAGTAAAAAAACTGAAATACCACCCTACATTCTATTTGACCACCACTGATTAAAGCTGGATGTCAACAATAGAAACAACAGAAAGTTTACAAACTCATGGAAACTGAATAACTCACCACTGAATGAAAACTGGGTCAAGACAGAAATCAAGAAGAAAATTAAAAATATTTAGAACTAGCCAGGCAGTAGTGGCCCACGCCTTTAATCCCAGCACTCGGGAGGCAGAGCCAGGCGGATCTTTGTGAGTTCAAGGCCAGTCTGGTCTACAGAGCGAGATCCTGGAAAGGCACAAAGCTACACAGAGAAACCCAAAAACAAAAACAAACAAACAAACAAAACCCTCTTATCAATAACTTAACAACACACCCGAGAGATCTAGAACAGGAAGAAATATGCAAAAAGAGGAGAAGGCAAGAAATAATCAAACTCAGGGCTGAAATCAATGAAATAGAAACAGGCAAACAAACACAACTTGCAAAGAATCAATGAAAGGAAGACTTGCTTCTTTGAGAAAATCAACTAGAGTGGCAAAGTCTTAGCCAAATTAACCAAAAGACACAGAGAGAAGAGCCAAATTAATAAAATTAGAGATGAAAGAGGGACATTACCACATACATCAAGGAAGTGCAGAGAATCATAAGGACATACTCCAAAAATCTGTACTCCACAAAACTGCAAAAACTAAAAGAAATGGGTGAATTACTTGTTATGAAAGTTAAATCGAGATCAAATAAGCAACTTAAACAAACCCCAAGCCCCTAGTGAAATAGAAGCAGTAATTACAAGTCTCACAGCCAAAAAGAGCCCAGGGCCAGATGTGTTCAGCTCAGAAAACTACCAGACCTTCAAAGAAGAATTAAAGCCAATACTCCTCAAATTCTTCCACAAAATGGAAACTGAAGGAACAGTTACTCTTTCTTTTTATGAAGCCACTGTCACCCTGATAACAAAACCACACAAAGAAAATTATAGACTAATAACCCTTAAGAATGTAGATGCAAAATTTCTCAAATTACTTGCAAACCAAATCTAAGAACACATCAAAAAGGTTATCCACCATGATCAAGTTGGAGTCATCCCAGAGAAGCAGGGATGGTTCAACATAACATAAATCAATAAACATAATCCACCATATAAACAGACTGAAAGACAGAAACCACGCAATCATCTCATTAGATGCAGAAAAGGCTATTGACAAAATCCAGCATCTCTTCAGGATAATAGTCCTGGAGAGACTATGGGTACAAGGACATACCCCAACACAATTAAGATGATTTCCAGCAAGCTCACAGTCAACATTAACCTAAATGGAGAGAAACTTAAGTATTTCCACCAGTATGAGGAACAAGACAAGGGTGTCCATTCTCTCCATAGTTCAATGCAGTACCTGAAGATTCAGCTAGAGCAATAAGACAACTGAAGGAGATCAAGGGGGTACAAACAGGAAAGAAAGAAGTCAAAGTATCCTTGTTTGCAGATGATAAGAATTTATACAAAAAGTCCCTAAATACTCTACCCAGAAACTTCTAGAGCTGGTATCTACTTTCAGCAAAGTAGCAGGATAAAAAATTAACACCCCACCCCCAACACATACACAAACAAAAAGAAAAGAAAAACAGTAGCCGTCCTATATATAAATAACAAACAAACTGAGAAAGAAATTGAGAAACAGCACCTTTCACAATAGTCTCAAAAAAAAAAAAAGATTAATCTTGGGATAACTCTCAAGATAGTGAAAGACTTATATAATAAAAACTTAAAAATATTGAAGAAAGAAATTGAAGAAGACAATCAGAAAATGTAAAGATCTTCCATGCTCATGGATCTGTGTGCTTAATATCATTAAAATGGCCTTACTACCCAAAGCAATCTATAGATTCAATGCTATCACCATCAAAATTATGTCTGATTATTATTTAATCAGAAATTAAAAAACAACCTTCACCTTCATATGGAAACACATACCTCAAGATCCAGCTGTACCACTTGCAGCAGTTTGAATGTAGTTGGCCTCCATAATCTCATAGGGAGTGGCACTATTAGGAGCTGTGGCTTTATTGGAGTGGATATGGCTTTGTTGGAGGAAGTGTGTCACTGTGGGGGCAGGCTTTGAGGTTTCCTATGCTTAGGATACCGCCCAGAGTCTCAGTTGACTTCCTATTGTCTGCAGGACATAGGACTCTCAGCTACTAGTCCAGCACCATGTCTGCCTGCATGCTGCCATGCTCCCCATGATGATAATGGACCGAACCTCTGAAACTGTAAGTGAGCCACCCCCCAATTACATGTTTCCTTTATTAGAGTTGCCGTGGTCATGGTGTCTCTTCACAGCAATAGAAACCCTAACTAAGACACCACTCTTGGGTATAGACCCAAAGACTCTCCATCCTACCACAGAGACACTTGCTCAACCATGTTCAATGCTGCTCTATTCCTAAGAGCCAGAAAGTGGAAACCACAGACAAATATTGCACATTTTCTCTTACTCAGGTTGTTAGCTTTTAAGCTTGTGATTTGTGTGCTACAATCCAAATAACCACAGAAGTTAGGTACTTAGTAAGGGGTCAGAGAGAATCTTCCAAGGAAAGAGAAATAGAATATAGTGTTATGGGAGACAAGGAGAACTAGAATAGGAACATTAAATAGGAAGGGGGATGGGAGAAAAGGGAGACTATGAGTAGGACAACTAACTCTAAAGATCATTTGAAAAACCAATGGAAATCTACTATGGTAGAAGCTTCCTAAAATATATACATATATGAAAGGAATTTAAACGAAACCACCAAATAATAGGGAATAGACAGTGCCCCAGCTAGACATCTTAAACCATCAAGTAAAGCCTGCAGTGCTAGGAAAGAGTTAGAGTTTGTTGAATCGTTGGCCACAGGGGCCCTATGGAAACCCCCCAAATTCGCAGGCTATTGCCAAATCTATTTGTTACTTTCCACAGCCTGGCAGTAAGGTCCTACTGCTGAAGAAAACACTTAACTTATAACCTTGAACATGAGAAATTCAGCTGGTGCCCTGCTAGAAGCTCCATCCTACTGACTAGTGGTTATGGTAGAGGAAGGTACTCTGCATGTTACCTGAGGAGAAATGTAATCATCAATATCACCCAGCTGCAACACCTGCAAATTATAACAGTGACCAGCTTGTAAAGTACACTTGTGCAATAATGGCACAAATGTTATAGGAGCCACCAACTACCTTCTACTTGGATTTAAGGCCCACTCCATGAAATGAAAGCCTTATCTGGGACTGCTAAAATGGGCAAGAACCAGAGCCTAGCCAGGTCATGGGTCTAAAGGAAAACCTACTACTATTACTCTGCTAAAGGAACCTAACATTAAAACGACTCCTAATGACACAGATCAGGGCCTCACTCAACCCACATCAAAGAAGCCTCTTGCAGTAGATGATAATTTACACAGACACTCACAACTGGACAACGTGCAAACAGTGATAGAGAGCACTCAGTCCTAAATGGAAGCTTTCATCAAACCCCTTCCCTCAAGGCTCAGGGATCTAAGAGGAAGGGAGGTGGAGACTGTAAGATCCAGAGGAGAGGGAGGGCTCCAAGGGAGCAGCGCCTTTCAGACACAAGACCGGTGCACGTATTAACTCAGAGACTGCAGAAGCGTACGTAGCACCTTCTCAGAGTCAAACCACGTGGGGTCCCTGCACTGAGATGAGGATCCAGCGTCCTGCCCCTAACTGAGCAGTTGTCTGCAGTTGATAACCACAGGCACAGGGAAAGCAGCTTTCTCCAATGGAGTTTTTTTCCCCCTTTTTTTGAAAGAGAGGAAAAGAACATAAATTTGGGTGGGCAGAGATCAAGAAATGATCTTAGAGTCATTGGGTAAGAGGAAAACATTATAAAAGATTTTGTATGAAAAAAAAATTTTAAAGAAAAAAAAAAGTGTGAGGTAGTCAAGTGTGTCTGTAACCCAGTCACTGGATGGACAGACAGATTCCTAGAGTTCATTGGCCAGCTAGTCGAACCAAATTGGTGATCTCCAGGTTTTGTGAGAGACCCTGTTTCAAAAATAGAAAACAATTGAGAAATACATCCAGTGCCAACTTTTCCCTATATACATGCACAAGGGCATGTGAACCTGCACATACATGTGTTCAGACACGAACACACACACACACACACACACACACACACACACACACACGATTACACAGCAGATAAAATGGTAAAGCCGGAATCTGAGTTCAAATCTTTCAGATCAGTGACTATCTCAAAAAGCAAACGTTTGGAGAGTTATCTGTGAAGCATGTGCTCTCTGGTAAACAGAAGATAGTTTATCCTAAGTTCTCTGGTCTAGTCATAAGAACACAGAGCTGAAATTCACATCAGTCACAACTCCAGCTTCTGAACCTTGGACATGAACAATGAGCACACTAAGCCTTAATTAGAACAGACGTCACACCTCCAGATCCCTATTCTAGTTAGTCATCTCTGTCACCCTGTTTCCATCTCTCTCTCCCTCTCCCTCCCTGTGTAAACGCTTTGTACAGCATCACACCCGTAGAACAAGGTGCTCTCCTTCCTTAACACCAATTGCCCTAGTGTTTCTGATACACCGGACAGCCAGCCCAAGCTCACTTTCACATATCCCTGGAGCCCTTCGGCAGTAGACTGACACAGTAGTCCTCATCCTTCCCTCTGGTCGCTGGCATTTATATTTAGAACACTGGCTACTATTGTTATAATTCTGAGCAAAATCTTAACTATTAAGTCAGGCAAGAGCAATAAGAGAGGGCTGGAGAAACGGTTTGCAGTTAAGAGCGCTTGCCACATTTCCCAAGGGCCTGAATTCAGATCCCAGCACCCAGGTCAAGCTGCTCACAACTGCCTATCACTCCAGCTCTTGGGATGGGACACTCCCTTCCAGTCTCTGCACCCACATAAACATGGGATTCACTTCCACAAACATAAGTGAAATGATTTTTTTTTAAAAAACAGTAAGAAGAGTAAGATTTTAACCCATCTCCACCTGTTCCTTACAAACTATTTTCTTTGCTTTCATCTGAATTTCTTTCTGGAGAACTTTTTAAGGCATTTACGAGAAATAGCTATGGGTGGCTTTTATTTTTTTTTTTTTTGTAAGAAAGTCTTTATTTCTCTACTTTTTTTCCCTTTAAACTAGGTTGTAAGTAGCTCAGGCTAGTCTGGAATCTCTTGTAACTGAGGCTGAGCTTGAACTCTTGATTCTCTCTCCTCTGCTGTTGTTTTGTTTTGTTTGGAGACAGTGTTCCATGTACCCCATGCTGGCCCTCAAACTTCCTGCGCAGTTGAGGATGACCCTAACTTCCAGTGTGCCTGCTTCTACCTCCTGAGTGTTGGCATTATGAGCATGCACCACCACACTCAGTTCATGTGGTGCTGGGGATTGAACCCGGAGCTTCATGCATGCTAGGCTAGCACTCTATCCACTGGGCTAATTGCTTAGTCCACCTCCCTCATTTCAGAAGGATACTAATACTAAATTAGCACAGTACAGAATTCTAAATTCATGATTTTTCTCCCTCTCAACACTTTAAATTCTCCATTCTGCTTTCTTCCTGCTTGCCTAGTTTCTGAGTTGGTTGAAATTCTTTTCTTTGCTCATCTGTGGGTGAGATTTTTTCAAATAATTTATTTATTTTTATTTTATGTGCCTGGTGTTCTGTCTGCATATATGCCTGTGAGAGGGTGTCAGATCCCCTGGAACTGGAGTTACAGATGGCTGTGAACTGCCATGTGGTTGCTGGGAATTGAACTCAGGACCTCTGGAAGAGTAGTCAATGCTCTTAACCACTGAGCCACCTCTACAGCTCCGAGATGTTTTCTTCTCTACCTTTTTTCAAGATTTTTTTTTCCATTATTTTTGGATGATCTGGCATATTTCAATATAGCTGCTTTGCCTCTCTTTCTTCTAGAATTCCTAAGGTATTTTTCTGGTATAGGCACCATGAGAGCCTGGTAAAGCTCCTGGAAGTAAAACTCACAAGAGTGGGAGAGTCCTCCGTGACTGGTCCCTCCGGAGTTCTTAACTCTCAGATGTGTCCACACGGTCTCAGCAATTCCTCAATTAGACTTTATGTTTTTCCTGTCAAAACCTGTTTCCCTCAAAGGTAGTATTTTGTTTTGTCCTTTTTTGGTTTTGTTTTGTTTAAGAGGGGGTCTCATGTATCCCAGGCTGGCCTAAAACTCCTGATTCTCCGGCTTCCCCACTCCCACCCTGCCCCCAAGTGCTGGGACTACAGGCAGGTGCCACCATGCCTACACACACGCCCCCCCCCCCCCCCCCCCCCCCCCCCCCAAAGGTTTGTGTTTGTTCCTTTCTTCTCAAATACTGTGTGATTCTCTGTATCGGCGGCCATCATCTCTCAGGGTGCATCTGTGTGCAGTGGGTCCTAGGGTGTCAACTGCTGAAGTAAAGTCAAGAGGACTCCAGTTGCTAAACTAAACAAGTGCCTTATAATGGCTTTGGGGGCTCCTCATGGTGAAGCACGGCTGTAATCCCAACACTCAAGAGGCAGAGGCCAAGGGTAACAAAGTTCCAGGCCAGCCTAAGATGCATAGAAAGTTCCAGGCTAGCCAGAACCAGATAAAGAAACAAATAAATGGCCCTTTGGGGCATGCATATGTGTGCATGTGCACAAACTCAGACACAAATCACAAAAACAAGAGTACCAAGACTTCAAAAAGTGAGACAAGGGGCTGCAGAGATGATTCAGAGGTTAGAACCACTGGCTGCTCTTCCAGAGGACCCAGGTTAGATTTTCAGCACCCACAGGTTTTCACAACCATGTATAACTCCAGTTCTGGGGGATCTCACACTCTCCTATGGCATCTGAGAGCACCAGGGATGTACAGACGCAGACATGCATGCACGAAAAATACCCAGACACATAAAAATGAGCAATCTTTTAAAGGTGATACAAAATTGGATATCCTAGGCATCCCAGGACTTAAGGAGAGGGTTGGTGGTAAACTCCTCCCACATCCTAACAGGGCACCTCCGGCCCTGTAGCTCCCAGTAGCACAAGCAGATGCAATAAAACAAAGGTCAGAGTATAGCCTTTGTTCCCTCACCAAAGCACGGAGAAGTGCAGCCCAATAGCAGAAAGCAAGACCTGCAGTATCTTCCCAGGGCTCTAAACGGTGGTGGATGTTTAGTGCCTCCGGACCTCTCCACTCCCTAGTGGGTGGTTTGGGCAGACCTGTTCTCAGAGCTGACCTCTCATCCCCTGCCTAGAAGAAACAGGAAGTGCTCAGGAGTTCTTATAGGCAGAGTCAGCTGTTGAAACGGGCACACACACACACACACACACACACCAAAGACAATCAGACAGCAGGAGTTGGTACTCCGCTTAGCTGGGAATATGTCACTGTCGCAAGGGTGAAGCCGAACTTTACCACCATTTACACAGCGGGTGTGTGAGGCCTCCAGTTTTGTCAAAGTTGTGTCAGCACGGCCCAGAGAGGCCGGCCCTGCTTGTTAGAAATAAAAAGGAGGAGAAAGAAGCGAAAGGAGAAGGGAGCGGCAGAGGTAGCAGGAGGGGACAAAAATCTCACATAAGCTACCCGAAGTGTTCAGGATTTGTAAGAAAAACCATCCAAGAACCAGGAAAACAATGTATGAAGAAGACAAATGAACATACGTTAAGTTGTGAGATGAACTGAAAGTTGAATTACCTAAAAGTGATACTAAACTAGGTGTCACAAAAGTCTTCAGCAATAATTTGAACATTCTTCTGAATTGAAAGTTTAAAGTTCATCAGAAGGCCGATGGGCTGGCACAGCAGCTTGCCACTAAGCCGGGTAGCCTGACTTCCATTCCCGGGCCCCACAGGAGGGAATGAGAGAATTAATTTCTGAGAGTCATTCTCTGCCCTCCACATGCACGTGTGCTCTCTCTTACATATTCAATAAATAGACGCATAAATACATAAATAGTAAATAAGTGCCATAAAATGCTAAGCCTCAGCAAAGAAACAGAGACGAACCAAATGAAGATAATGGAACGGAAAAGCACAGAAAAGTCGGTTCAAAATGTGCTGAGTAGACTCAGTAACAGAAGGAAAACACCGGAGGCTGGAACCAGTGACGGAAGGACAGACCTGTAGAACACGTTCGGTCTGAACAGAGAAGAAACAGTCCTAGAGATCCATGAGATACTTGAAATATTCAAAAATTCCAACTGAAATTTTTCTTCATTTAGTGAAAGACATGAACCTAGCTGAATCAAATACGACAAACACAAAGAATCTGTGCCAACACACACTCTCATTTCTGAAAGCTAAAGCTTAAGGAAAAAATATTGAAAGAAAGCAGAAGATGTTGCTCATAGGAAATGCCACTGTGAGTGACAGCAGATTTCTCTCTCTCTCTCTCTCTCTCTCTCTCTCTCTCTCTCTCTCTCTCTCTCTGTGTGTGTGTGTGTGTGTGTGTGTGTGTGTGTGTGTGTGTGTGCCTGAATCTGTGGGGCTAGAAGGAAGTGGTATTTTTTTTTCTTTTTTCTCCTCAGACAAGATCTCACACTGAAACCCAAGATAGCCTCAAAGCTGTGGCAGTCCTCTTGCCTCAGCCTCCAGATCGTTGGAATTACAGATGTGCATCACCATGTCTGACTTCCCTAACATTTTTTAAGTACTAAAAGAAAAGAATCATCAACCTAGAATCTTACGTCCAGATAACATTTCTTTCAGTGATGAAAGAGAAATCAAGACATCTCAGCTGAGAATGCATCCCCAGCAAACCTATCCAGAAAGTGGCTGAAGAGCAGTTCTAAGCCGTGTGGGGCCCACAGAGGCTCCCTAGTAAGGCCTTACTCAAGGTCAGAGAATCTGAGCTTGCTTTACCCAGCAGGGCTGCATAAGGGGATGATTTGACCACGGGCGTGGTTACCAGGTGTTTGGAAGGGTCTACACTTGGCTGTGAGCTGTGCTTTGATCTGGAAAGGGGGAGGTCTTTTGCCTCTCCACTTGGCAGTGTATAAAAAGCTCATTAGAATAAATCTCGAGGTGGCTGGGTATTGGCCCAGGGCCTTCCCGAAGGTATCCTGTGTCTCTGTCTTTCTCTCAGTCTCCGTCTTTATTTCTATCTAATACTTCCTCATTCCTCTCTCCTCCCCACAAGAACCCTTCAACAGGTCGGAGCTGGACTCCCACGAAGCAGAGAGGAAATGAGAAAAGAAAGAACTGTGGGACATTAGGAAGGAAAACACAGCTAAGAAAAAATGCATCACACAACTAGGGGTGTGGCTTGGTTGGCAGATCACTTGCCTAATGTGCACCAAGCCCTGGATTCAGTCCCCAGCACTGAACACAGCTGCCCTTGGCTATGCACAGGTTTCAAGGCCAGCCTGGGATACATGAGACCATGTTTTAAAGAAAGAAAAAGTTCTCTTTGGGTTTTTTTATTTTAAGTTTCAAAGTTGTTAATAAATATTTTAACGCTGATGCTATTATGTAGTTATGTAGTTATGTAGAAGAAATGATCAAAACAGTTATGTGGTATACTGAGAGAATGATGATTCAAAGGGAGGTGTAGTAGCTAATTTTAATGTCCAACTTGATTACACATGTGTGTGGCGGGAGGGGAGCAGAGGCCAAAAGAGAGTGTCAGGTTCTCCTGGCACTAGAGATATGGCAATTGTGAGCCATTCAATGTGGACGCTGGGAACCAAACTCCAGTCCCCTGAAAAAGCAGTAAGCGCTCTTAACCACTGAGCCATTTTTCCAGCCCCAAACACTTTCTCTTTTAAGTTGTTTCTTGTCAGGTGTTTGGTTGTAGGAACAAGAAAAACAACTAATATGGAAGGTCAGGTTTCTATATTTATCCTGAATGGGTAAATTGATGACTTCAGCGGACCATGATAGATTCACATAATGCGATCTAGAGAAACCACAAAAAACAACAGCAGCAACAAGACAAAAGATGCTTTAATAAATGCCGCTGAAGGAGAAGGGAAGGGTTATTTTTAATGGATACAAAGTTGCTATTTGGATGACAGAAAGGTTCTAGAAATAGATCCCGGTTACAGTTGCATAAGCAACCCACAAGGATGATACAAAAAAGAAACTAAATGACAAAAAAATAGAACACAGAAAACAAAACATAAAATGGCATACTGAAGCTGCATCAGTAATTACATTAAATGTAAATGTACATTATAAATACTGCAATGAGAAGATGAAATTGGCAGAGTGGATTTAAAATCACAGCCCAAGTACATGAGGGTCTACAGTTTGCTCATTGTAGATATGATAAAAACATATTGAATGTAAAAGGATATATCACGCAACATTAATCAAAAGAAAACAACAACCACTGCGTTAATACTACAGGAATAAACCTCAGAACCAAGAAAAGTAGGAGACACAGGTGGTCTTTATATTAGGAAAAGATCAATCCGCTGAGACATATAGTAATTCAAAACAGGTAAGTACTAGACAAAACACACGAAACAGAACAACTAATGGAACTAAAAAGAAAAAGCAAGTGTATTTATAATTCTCAGTCTATCCGTAATTTATAGAACAGCTAGACAGCAAATTAGTAAGAAGTCAGGCGCTGATGGCACACACCTTTAACAGACCTCTGTGAGTTCAAGACCAGCCTGGTCTACAGAGGGAGTTTCAGGACAGCCAGGGCTATAAAGAGAAACCCTGTCTCAAACAAAACAAAAACAAACAAAAAGAAAAAAAAAAAGAAAAAAAAAAGAAAAGAAAAAGAAAGAAAGAAGTAAAGAAAAGAAAAAATTAGTAAGGACATAGAGATCAAAATCTGGTTTTGGAGAAGGTTTAGTTGGGAAAAGTCTAACACAAAACCTGAGTTTGCATCTCCAGAACCCAAAAAGCTAGGAATGATAGTACATTCCTGTAACTCCAGCCCTAGAGGCAGGCATGGAGCCAGGCACCCTGGAGCTAGTCAAATCAATGAGCTTCAGGTTCCTGAGAGATCATATCTCAAAAGAAAGGGGGGATTGAAGAGCTGGAAAGATGGTTCAGTGGTTAAGAGCACATGTTTCTCTGCAAGAGGGCCTGGGTTCAATTTCCAGGACCCACATGATGGCTTACGACCACCCATTACTCCAGTTTCAGGGGATCTGTTCCCTCTTCTGACCTCCACTGGCGTACATGTGGCACACAGACGTATAAACAGGCCAAACACTTCTACATGTAAAATTCAAAATAAGCAAAGGCAGAGAGCATCTGGGGAAAGACACTCCACATTGGCTTCTAGCGTCTCCACACATGCACGCAGAACATGCATGTACTGCATTTGCATGCATTTACACTAACCACACGGGCCTCTTTGTGTGATTTTTTTTTTAATTTGTGAAAACAGGGTTGACAAGATGGCTCAGTGGGCCTGTCTCAGAGTCAGATGACAACTCAAGCTCAGTCCGTGGACCCACAAGGTAGAAGGAGAGAATCAGGTCCCTCAAGTTGTCCTATGACCCCCACATGCACACCCTTCACAAAATGATTTTTTTATTAAAAAAATGCAGTAAATATACAAATATTTCAAACCAGTTTTTAGATTTATTTTTATTTTAAATTATGTGTGTGTGTGTGTGTGTGTGTGTGTGTGTGTGTGTGTAGGTATGTGCACATAAGCGCCCCCCAAAACCAGAAGAGGACATCAGATTCCCTGGAGTTGGAGTTACAAGTGGTTGTGAGTCACCTGACATGGGTGCTGGGAACTGAACTCAGGTCCTCTGTAAGAGAAGTATGCACTCTGAACTGCTGAGACATCTCTCCAGCCCTCAAATCATTTTTAGGTGGGCCTTTGAGAGTTAGCATAGGGAAGAGGAAGAGCAATCACTCTTTATGTCCTTAACTGTTGTGTTGAGAGCCTCTTACCTGTGTTTTTAGTATTATATTGTTTAATTTTCCCTTTGTAATTCCTTCATTCTCCTTTCCTACCAAATAATTAACAGGATACTTTGCACAAGAGTATTTAAGTACATAATTTTGTTGTTGTTCTCAAACTCATGACAGACCCTCCCATCTGTCACGAGGGCAGTACACCGATTACTTTGCTGTTGCTGTGATAAAACACCACAGCCAAAGGCAACTTAAGGAAGAGAGAGTTTATTTAGGCTCATGGTTCCAGAGAGTTCGAGTCCACTGTCTGTCATGGTGGGGAGGCGTCACCCAGAGCAGCAGGAATGGCAGCCGGAGCAGGAAGCTGACAGGTCATATTTTTAACAGCACGTGTGAAGCAGAGAAACAGGAATTGTAAGTGGAGCAAAGCCATAAATTCTCGAAGCCTGCCCCCGGTGACATACTTCCTCCAACAAGGCTATATCACTGCCCCAAACAGTGTCACTTTACCAGTCTGATGGTGTAAATTACTTGTCTCATTAAGTCATTCCAAAGTTATTACACAGTTTGATGCCTTACCAAACACCCTCTCCATTTCTGGGTTAGGAATCTGGGAGCACTCAGATGGGCCACTCACAGGCTATAATCAATCATTGCTCACCGGCTGCCAATCCACTGGGGAAGAGTGTGACTGAGGTCACTCACAGGGGCTGAGCTCTGCCTCAGCTCTTCCAGAGGCTGCCCTTTGCTCTGCATCACACAGTCTTCTCTGTAGGGCGCTTGAGATGGCAGCTGGCTTCCCTCGGGATGAGCAAACAGGAAGGCATAAGCCAGACAGACAACAAGCTGTCTTTACCACCTCATCTCAGAGGTGACTCACCTGCTGGGATGTCAGATGTTAGAAGCCAGTCACCAGGTCCAGGCCACAGTGCAGGTGACAGAATTGGACAGGAGCAAGAATGAGGACTGGCAGGTCCCTGGGAGCCTCCCTCAAGGCAGCCTGCCTTCTGACCCTGAGGTTTCACATTGCGGTCACAAGCAGAGCACACAACCTTCCAAAGTCTCCCAAAGCCTTACCTGATTGTAGGTGAATAGCAGAGCACACAACCTTCCAAAGTCTCCCAAAGCCTTGCCTGATTGTAGGTGAATAGCTGAACCCTATTCATAGTTGGAACTGTGCTCATCTTTTCTTACTGATTTGCAAAAGGAAAGGGTAATTATTAATGAATACTGGGGTCCAGCCTCTAATAGTCTTTTCCCAGGGTTACAGAAGAGACACTACCAGAGGCGAGAATCAATCTGAGGGAATGAATCTAAGCTCACCAAGCTCTTTAGTCCATTCACTTTATTCTTCTAAGACAAAATTCACCAGTCCTCTCAGGGACCCGGTCTACATACACTCACAAGCAGTAATTCTTCTATAAACACAATGCAGGGCTTTCAAGGTCCCCACAAAAGCAGTGATAGCCAGCTTCATTTGCAACCCAAAAGGGGAGTGAATAAAGGAGGTGGGGTCAATTAAGGGCTAGAATCTGTTAATAAATCAGAAAGGGAATTTATGTGCTCAAACTATATTCTTAGAAGTGGTTAGGTGAAATGTTAAGCGTTTATAAGTCATTAAGTCATAAATGTACTCACACTATAATCTTAGAAGTGGTTAGGTGAAATGTTAAGAGTCTATGAGTCACTAAAATAAAACTGCCTTTTTTTTTCCCTATGTTGTTGTTTTCTGGCAGGGTGGGAGAAGTGTACTCGGTAGCTAGGTAACCTGCGTCACAACTTGATGCACCTGGTATGAAAAAGCCTTTTTGTTCTGAGTAAATTGTTTGAGGGGAAGTCTAGATGTGCTGTGAGAGAGGGGGTGGTGGTGGTCCTGAGCTTAATTTGCACAAGAAACAAAGCTATGTACCTAATGTCCATCTGGACTAGGTGGGGTCTCCGTATGGATATTTACCTTAATTCAAGAGACTAGCAGGTAGTCTTGAATGCTTATTTTATTTACGTTAATTCAGGAGAATAGCAGGTGGTCTGGAATGGTTATTTTATTTACCTTAATTCAGGAGACCAGCAGGTGGTCTGGAATGGTTATTCTGTCTGTCTTCGGATGTTTAAGAGGTATCTCAGATAAAATACTTTTGTCTGGAGCTGGCCATGGCCTTGGATGCTTGCTAAAGGAGATAATTACAGAAGGCAGACATCTGATTCTAATGCTAAAAGGAAGAAACAAAGAGCCTGGAAGAAGGAGGTTTTGCCTGTGTGACATTATCCAAATACCTTAGTTGTGTATGCCCAAGGAATGATCAATCCACACTGTTAGAAGTTCTTAGGGAACCGAATCAACTGGGGAAGCTATAGCAATGTGCACGAAATTCATAGCAGAAAACAGCTGATGTGTTCAAAGGCCAAACAACACCAACACTCCTTGAGTCTTGGCTTCCTCTGGAAAAATCCTTGACTCTTCCAAGTAATAGCTTTGCCATAGTCCACTGAATTCCTACTTCGTATCTCTGCATCCCAGGGCAGGTAATGGTCTTCACTATGAAAGAGAACTACAGGAGTTCACACCAACAAAGCCAGCTGTGTGGATACAGCTCTAGAAATGAAAATATAATCTAGATTTTTCTAGCTGTGAATTTGAATATCCTGATACTTTTTGTTGGAGGATTTAATTACCAGATTTTTAAATATTCTCATTCAATTTCATTTCCATATTTGATTTGAATCTGAAAATATACCGGGAGATGAAAAGGTAAATTATACAACTTAAATGTCAGTCAGTTGCCCCTTGTAATTATGCTTGGTTGGTAGCACCAAATAATCCACCGAGTGGATCATTTATATTTCATGTCACAGTTCAGCTCCTGACTGCAGCTGTCCAATGTGATACAATCACCAAAAACATTGTTGCACGGAAGGAGAACTCTCCTCATCCAACCACCTTCAGGACGCAGGTCCAATCTCTAACTATAGGTGTCTGCAGCTACAGTGGCCTTGTTCTGTGGAGTGAAAGGAAGGTAGCAGGAACTGCCACAGCTTTTGTCCTCTAGCTCTCTAACCTGCTTCTTTGTGACACACATTTTCTTAGACATAAATACCACAGGGTCAATTCCTGCACCACTGAGCCCGACCAAGGGTCTTCAACAGCCATTTCTCTTTTTTATAAAGATTTATCTCATTTCTAAATGTGTGTGCACATTCATGCATGCACACAAGCATGCTCCTGCTTGCCCATGAGTGCAAGTGTCTATAGATGCCAGAAGGCGGCACTGGATACACTGGAGCTGGAGCTACAGGTGGTTGTGAACTGCCTGATAGGGGGCTGGGTACTGAACTCCAGTCTCCTGCAAGAGCAGTACATGCTCTGAACAGCTGGGCCATCTCTATAGCATCTGCAACACCCATTTCTATGAGCAGAGTACCTTGACACAAACCAGAGGAAATGAACCTAAACCAACAGGTCCCACAGCATCCATGGGACACTGACTTCAAGGACTCCCAAGGACACCCAAACCTCTGATGCTCAAGTCCTTTATATAAAATGCCTTAATATTTGCCCATGATCTCACAATCCTCTTGCATACTTTATGTCATCTCTCAGGATTACTAATGCAATGTTGATATTATGTTGTTGGACTGTGTTGTTTAGGGAATGGTGGTGGGGAGAAATGCCTGTACCTACTCAGTGCAGACGCCTTCCTCAAACATCTTCCATATTGAGTTCATGTATGGAACCCACGTTTAAGGAGGACTGACTGTATTTTGATGGTATTATGATCAAAATCTACCTTTCTTATTCCCATCCTAGAGGATCAGAAAGTTTCTTCTCTGTTAAAAGTTTGAGGGAGGGCTTTTAAAGAAACTTAAGTTTTGAGGCTTACATTATCAAAATTAGGAGAGGTTCTTAAGTTACCTCATTAGTTAGAGACAAAGATCCATTCTTACTTTTGAAAAGAAAAGAAAAGAAAAGAAAGGAAAGAAAGGTAAGAAAAGAAAATCCTTCAGTGGGGACCTAGTGGGCATCTTTGAGGTAAGTACTGATTTTTAAAAATTGTGTGTGTGTGTGTGTGTGTGTGTGTGTGTGTGTGTGTGTGTGTGTGTGGTGAGTGGTGCATGCATGTGAGTGTGCAGGTGTGTACACTCTTGTAGATGCAGGTGTGGGCCAGAGCAGGACCTTGGATGTCTTCCTCTATTATTCTCTGTCCTGTCGCCTCGAGACAGAGCACTGAACTGGAAGCTCGTCCTTTAAGATAGACTGGCTGGCTGGTCAGCGGGCTCTTGGAATCCTTTTGCCTCTACCTCTCAAATCTGGGCTTACAAGTGTGCCCAGACATGCTCTGCCCTGTATGTGGGTGCTGGAGATTGGAGCTCAGGCCCTCATGTTTATATGCTGAGTTCTCTTACCCACTGGGCATTTTTGTTTTCTTTTTTCATGAGAATCTTTAAAGGAAACAATTCATAAAAAGTCAAATGTATATTATAAATAATAAATAGCCATCTCCTAAACTATGACTTCTTTTTTTTCCCCCCTGAAACAAAGTTTCCCTGTATAGTCCTGGCTGTCCTAGAACTCACTTTGTAGACCAGGCTGGTCTCGAACTCATAGAGATCTGCCTGCCTCTGCCTCCCGAGTGCTGGGAAGAAAGTGTGCACCACCACCACCCAGCCTAAAATATGACATTTAGAGGTCACCTGCACAGCCCACTTGTCTAGGGGTCACTGTCCATGCCCACTCGTTAAAGCCAGGAACCTTCCTTGTCCCTCTCATCACTGATCCACTGTTCTGGAAAGGACTTCCCAGTTTAAACTTCCTGCTACCCCCTCATGTTCTTTGCTCATAACCTTCCTGATCTTGTTCTGTTTCCCACCCCTTGGAGACCCTCTTGAATCCTGATTGATCCTCAGAGATTCCCTGTTTCACACGAACCCTCTGATGGATTGCTCTTGTAGATTGTTGCCAATTCTTTTCTTCCTTTTTTTAAAAAAAAAAAAATTGTTTTTATTTTATGTGTGTGTATGTTTTAGCTGCATGTATGTGTGAGCATGATGTGTGTTCAGGTGCCCACAGAGGCCAGTGAGGGCATCAGATCCCCTAGAACTGGAGGTACAGGAAGTTGTGAGCTGCCATACATACTGGAAATGGGACCTGGGTCCTCTGCAAGAGCAGCCAGTGCTCTTAACCCCCGAGGCATCTCTCCAGCCCCTTGTTTGGATTACTAACCCACCCACCAGTTTAGTTATAAGCTTTCCCTGGCTAATACCTTGGGATATTTGTCTCTCAAGTTCAGACCTTTGGAGGTGAAGCAGGTTACAGAGTCAGTGTCAGCCCTGTGCAGGGGCAGCACATAGTAGCAAGCAGTGCTGCACAACCTTGAGATCTGAGGGTGCAGGAGCAGGAGAATGCCCTTCTTCCAGTAAACAGAAGTTTCTGCCTGCCTTATAGCAAAATTAAAATTCCAGAATACAACTAAGAGATAGTTGGTTCACATGCAACTGAACAGTCACCTACAACTCATGTTTCAAAGCATCTTACTAAAATGTTATGTGTAGTGATATATTGTGCAGCCCAATAAAACTTATCTGGGGATCAGAGGACAGAGCCAGCCACTAGATTAGACACGGAGGCCAGACAGTGATGGCACACACCCTTAATCCTATCACTCGGGAGGCAGAGATCCGGATCTCTGTGAATTCAAGGCCACACTGGGAACAGAGTCAGGCAGTGGTGGCACACGCCTTTAATCCCAGAACTTAAGATCTCATGTCTTTGCTTGAGAAGAACACACACTTTTAATCCCAGGAAGTAATATGGCAGGACCCAGAAAGGTATATAAGCCATGAGGAAACAGGAACTCACTCTCTTTTGGCAGAGGATTTTGTAGGGGTAAAAACTAGTGGCTTGCTCTCTGCCTCTCTGGTCTTTCAGTTTTCACCCCAATATCTGGCTCTGGGTTGTTTTTTTTATTATAAGACCTTTTAAGATTTGTGTTACAATTATGTGTATCAAGTATTATGTATGTGAACATGCATGTAAATATACTTTCTATGACATGTATGGATTTATTTCATCTTTCTTTTACTTCCCATATTTTATACTTTTTAAAATGTCTTGGCTTTTTTTAAAATTAACCTAAGTTTTGTAGACAGTTTCTTAAGTTATCTACCTTTCCTAGTACCATTTACTTATTTTTAGTTATGTATATGCATGTCTGTGTAGGGGAATGTACATGTTAGTACAGTTGCCTAGGGAAGCCAGAAGAGGGCATCAGATCCCCTAGAGTTATAGTTACAGGTGGTTTGGTGCCACAGACATGGGTGCTGGGAACTGAACTCAGGACCTCTGCAAGAGCAGCAAGTGCTCTTAACTGCTGAGCCATCTTTAGCTATGCTGGCACCTGTTTTAGATGACTGTCCCAAGGACCAGAAGTAAACTATGCTTCCCTAACCGGCTTCTTTCTTCGGTCATTTCTTCAGATAAAATATACAAGTCTCTGGCCAGCTCAGCTACCACCCATGCCCACAACCTGGGCCTTGGGTTGGCCCACCCTAACGTCTACCTCATCTCTGACCTATTAGATTGTGTGAAGGAACTGATCCTGTGGAACAATGGCCACAGGATCTCCATGACTTGGGGCAACAGCAGGTATCTGAGAAGAGTTTCATTGAGGGTCCAGTGATGATGGTGCACCAGAGTCCAGAGGTCTTAAATCAGACCAAGGACTTACTGCAATGAATATTTGTGGCTGATTGGACAAAAGGGTATTCTGTGTGACACACTGCAGCTCCTGACGCCGCTAGGATGGATGAAAAGGTGTTGGAGAGACAAAAGAATGAGGTGGTAGTTTTGTTTGTTTTATTTGTTTTTAATTAATCTTGGGGGGCTATTTCTTTTAGGAGAGGATGCTTCAAGGATGAGGGGCAGATACGGAGGGACTGGGAGGTGATCAAGATTGAAGTGCATGATGTGAAATTTCAAAAGAATAAGTAAAGCATTAGATTGTAAAAAAAAAAAAATACAAATCTCTATCTTACAGTCAGGAACCAGAACTTCTCATAGATTTTCCACCAAATAGAGGATTATATTCAGCTACTTAGAAAAATTCAACTTCATTTTACTTTCCATGGCTATTTATGCTAGGAGCCAGCTTGACAATTTTCATTAATTTTCAGTTAGTTAGGGTTACTTTGATGTGATGAGCACCATGACCAAGGCAACTTAGAGAGAAGACATTTATTGGGTGCCTGTGTACAGCTTTAAAAGGGTAGTCCGTGATCATCACGGTGGGGAGCATGGTAACAGGCAAGCAGGCATGGTGTTAAACAATATAACCTGAGAGCTTATATCCTCATCTGCAAGTTGGGCCTGGTGTGGGCTTTTGAAACCTCAAAGCTCACCCCCCAAGTGGCACAACTCCTCCAAGAAGGCCACTCCTCCTAATCCTTCCCAAACACTTCCACTAACTGGGAACCAAGCATTCAAACATGAGTCTGTGCGGACCATTCTCATTCAAACCACCACACTGGCTCATGTTACTCATGTAACAACTCTTCGGCTAGTTTTCCCTGGCAGGTCAGTGGTGTGTGCATGATTTCATGATTCACTTCACATTAACTCTCTAAGACAGCATCACTTTAGCAGTATTGCTCTAGCTGGAGGTTGATCTATTATTTTTTTTTTCCAAAAAAAATTTTTGGACTTAACTTTTTCTCTTGATTTTCTAATTTTTTTTTAAATTAGTGCATCTTTGCTTTGATTCTTATTATTTCCTCCCTTGCTTTAAGTTCAATCTTTTTCTAGCGCCGTAAAATAGAAGCTGACGCCACTGACTTGAGAGCTTTTGTTCTTCTCTGATTTAGGGGTTTGTGTTTTTAAATTGCCCTTAGGTGCTGCCAGGAGCACACCCCAAACATTTTGATGACTGTGTTTTCATTTTCTTTCAGTTCAGAAATACTTTGCAATCTCCACTTTGATTTCTTTCCAGTAAATGAGGTTGATAGACTGCGGTGTCAGCTGTGGAATTCTCTGACTAAAACTGTAGCTTCCAAAATGGATACACACATCCCTGAAGGCATACAAAATATCTATTGAATATATACCATATATAATTTACTAAAATAACATATGTATACATATATCTCTAAGATAAAAAGAAACTAAGTTTAGTAATGTTTACAGACTGATAATGTCATTTACACTTTTTGTTATTTGTTTATCACTTTTATACATTGTAACATTCAGGTTGGCTTCCAAAATGACTGATACTGGAAGTGTTTTATATTTTGGATTACAAATCTGGTCAGACTCGCATCTGTGGGACAAAATACCTGAGGATAATTAGTTGAAAAGGAGGAAAGGATTTTGGCTCATGGGTTGTAAGAAATTAGTCTATGGTTACTTGACCCCCATGGCTTTGGACCTGTGGTGTCACAGTAGATCACGGCCAAGCGTGGGGCAGAGGTTGTTGTCCTTGAGATAGTCGTGAAGTGGAGATAAAAACAGGAGCAGTCACGGTCCCAATAATCCTTTCAAGGGCACATTTCCAAGCCATGGAGGTAATTCCAGATCCAAACTGTAGCAGATTTTCAAATTTTGGAATATCTAATTGTTCATTTATCTTGGAGATGAAACTCAAATCTGAACACAAGGTTCATCGATGTCTCATACATACCTTCTAAGCATGGGCTAAAGGCAATTTATATCTTCTTGATGATCTGTGTTTGAAGCAGTTTGTGTGCTGTACCTTCAGAAGCTGAGCCACCCCCTCTCCACTCCCACCCCACTCCACTCCAATCCCACCTCACCCCCACCCCTTCCCCGGTGGAGACGCTGAAGAAACTGTACTGTGCAACTGTCTTGGACACAGTCCATCTCATGAGGATGTGAAATCTTCCATTTGCTGTATCTCATTAGTGCTTAAAACATTCTGGACTTGGGCTGGGCGGTGGTGGCGCTAGCCTTTAATCCCAGCACTTGGGAGGCAGAGGCAGGCGGATCTCTGTAAGTTTGAGGCCAGCCTGGGCTACAGAGTGAGTTCCAGGACAGGCTCCAAAGCTACACAGAGAAACCCTGTCTCGAAAAAACAAAAACAAAAAACAAAAACAAAAAACATTCTGGACTTGGAACACTGGGAATTTTCAGATTAGCAATGTGCAACCTCTCCTACAGTGTGTTTACTACAGGATTCATGAACATGGTTGATTTTATTTTTAGAAGGGCACAGCTGGGCACAGTGGTGCATGTCTATAATCCTAGCACTTGGGTACTAGAGGATCAGGAGTTCAAGGTCACCCCCAGCCACACATAAGTCTGAGGCAAATGAGACCCTATCTCCAAAACCAAACACGGACCTATAAGTACAGATCTTATACAATACTTGGTCTTGAGGTCACGTGATACCATGCAACTTTTAGTCCCACAAGGCGGTTCACAAGCATAGTCTTTGTCTGGAGAACCCCTGAAATAATTTCCAAGTCTCAGGAAAATTCTATCTGGGAATCATTAAGTTGTAGATGTAACAATTTGAGAACAATTGCCAATTTTCTTTTGAAGAGGCAATGATATATTTTTCTGAGGATCTGTTATTTTGGTTAACTTCTTAGCTAACATTTTTGTGTAGTTCTTCCTCCCTACCACACTCATTTTTTTTTAAGCGTATGCATATATCCAAACATCCTCACAAATCCAGACCAGCGAGGCTCTGATGAGCTGGATACCCCTGCATGTGTGTGTGCAGCTGCGGCTCTCTTCCTCATCTAAAATTCAAATGTCTCAGATCCATCTGTTATTTAGTTAAAATTAGCTCACCTTTCTTGAAATGAATGTCCTTAGTGCCTTTTCATCAAATGGGAAAACTCTGGAACAAAAACATGCATTTTTGTTAAATTACTTGCTAAGGCAAAGTGAGATTTGACTTTTCTGAAAATGGAGGAAGTAGACTAATTTATAGAGCTCATCAACTGGCTTTCATTAATGTTATTTACAACATGAAAATTTGTCAGCAATTTTGTTGGAAGGAAAGCTATTCAAACTATAAACAAAATAATATGGTGGATAAAAAAAGATTAAAACTGTTATCTTGTGGTTTACTTTTTAGATTATTTTATTTTATGTGTGTGAGCATTTTGCCTGCATATATGTGTTTGTATTGCATGTATGCCTGGTGCCCACAAAAGTCAGAAGGGGACATCTGATCTCCTAGAACTAGAGTTACAGATGTTGTGAACTACCATGGAGGTGCTGGGAATTGAACTCAGGGCCTCTGCAAGAGCAAGTGCTCTTAACTTCTGAGCCATCTCTTCAGTCCCAAAATTGTTATTTTAAAACTAAACCTAAAACAAACAAACAAATAAATAAATCTCTTAATTAAAGCCTGTGGTGGCATTTTTGCTGGTCCAACACAAATTTTATTTTTAACTAAAGTAAGGCAATTTCTTCTGTTTATTTTTATTTTATTTTATTTTAATTTTTTTGAGACAAGCCTCTTTATGTAGCCCTGGCTGTCCTGAAACCCACTGTGTAGACCAGGCTGGCCTGGAAGTCATGGAGCTCCATCTCTGCCTCCAGAATGCTAAAATTAAAAGTGTGCCACCATATCTACTGGCAATTCTTCTTAAACAAAAAGATTATTTACACATTTAAGAAGGTAAAATCCTCTGCAAAATATCCATTTCTTTCCCACAAAAACTTCCTTTTTTTCCATAAAATTCTAGAGTTTAAGTCGGGCGGTGGTGGTGCACGCCTTTAATCCCAGCACTCAGGAGGCAGAGGCAGGTGGATCTTAGTGAGTTCAAGGCCAGCCTGGTCCACAAAATGAGTTCCAGGACAGCCAGGGCTACACAGAGAAATCCTGTCTCAAAAAACAAAAACAAAATTCTAGAGTTTATAGAGATACAGATCAGTATACTCCTCCTCATGTGTAAGATCAGACAACAGGTCACATCTTCCTCTGCTCTGTGTCACCTCCTCAGGTTGAGCAGATGACTTGACAAGTCTTCCCACAGTCCTTTTCTTGTGTTTTCCCTACACACGTCTCACAGAGACATGCAGGACCTCTCACCTTCCAATCCAGGAAGGTCCAGATGGACATACAACAAGATTTCCTTTGGAATGAGCAGGAGTGGTGGCATATGCCTTTCATCAAGTATTTGGGAGGAAGAGGCAGGTGGAGCTCTGTGAGTTTGAGGCCAGCCTGGTCTATGTATCGAGTTCCAGACCAGCCAAGGATAAACAAGGAGACCCTGTCTCAAAAATAAACTAACCAAACAAACAAAAACCCTTAGTTTGGGCAATATTATATGTTGTAAATTTCTGTTTCATATAAATCCAAGAACCTTGCCACGTGATCCTAGAGATCAAAGTTGGGCTGTTCGGCTTGTGGGCAGGCATCTTTACCACTGAGCCATATCACTAGCTCCTCCTTCAAATGTTAAATGCTGAGATCATTTGGCTCTCATCACTGTGTGCCATCTCACTTCCTAAATGACAAACAACTGCTACTTCAATACAATAAAGGAGAAAGGGAGGAAATGGAATCCAGTGGTCAACTGTATTATTGGGGTTTTTAGTGAAAAGGATACAATTTTTGCTATTACTTAAAATGATTTAAAACTAGAAATTATCTTTGTGCTCAATGGTCAAAGAATCCAACATTCCAAATACACCTGGTTGTAAAAGTTTCTAAGGCAAACCACACCACTAACCCCAGTGTTGCCTCCATAGGCTAAGAATGTCTATTTTCTGGTAGGGTCATGGTGTCTTTCCTCATGCCTTGAGAAGGTCTTCCATCCAGTCACCTCTCCATCCATTACACACCATCCTCATGTTCTGCTCTCAGCTTCAGAAATCCATTCCACCTGCTCCCTCCCTCTCGTACCTGCTCAATTTCTTGTTCTCCACTTGGGCATGTTCATATCTCTGTCACTTAAATAAGGGAGCAAAACATTGATCTTGATGGTGTGTGTGTGTGTGTGTGTGTGTGTGTGCGCGCGCGCGTGCGCGCGTACATGTGTTTGTGGGTATCCTCGGAGGTCAGAGGCCTCAGATACCCTGGAGCTGGAGTTATAAGCAGTTGTGAATCATCCATCCTGGATTTCAGGAACCAAGCTCAGGTTCTCTGCAAGAGCAGTGTGTGCTCTTAACTGCTGAGCAGATTTACTGACATGTCTTAAAAGCAAAGTCTAATAACTTGTTTTTATTTCCTCAACTCTCTGCAATCTTGAAATCTTCTCTCCTCGAAGGCTCACATCTTCTCCATATACCCCTGAGACCTCTTTTCTTCTTCGGCTCTCCTTCTCATTAGCTATCTACTCCACCTCAGTGGGAACCTAACTAACTTTAACCACTTTCTAGTCTTTTCTATCCATACGCCAACAGATCCCCAAATCGCTGTCTCAGTCAGCACCACTTTCCAGAACTCAAGAACTAAGTATCCAGCTGTTGAACAGACCTCTCTACCTGGACATGCCACAGACACCTTGGATTGAGAATTTCCAAAGTGACTCGGCTATCTTTTCTATGATGCTGTCTCCTGCTCCCCACTCCTAGCCCTGTGTTAGCCAGTCTATCAGCTTAGCTACCTAAATATCATCTGTCTCCACCACAGTACTCACGACTTAGGGTTACCCCAGCTCATTTCTCACCTGTGCTACCACTGAAGTCTTTTACCTAGAAATCTGCCTCCAGCCTTCTCAAACCATCTGAGGCAGATCAAAGGACCCCACTCTCCTTAAGGGTATATGGGTGGATGCTAAACCCTAGTAAGGTTAATTTTATATTTTAAAAAAAGATCTGTTTACTTTTATATGTGGGAGTGTTTTGCCTGCCTGGTTCATGCCTAGTATCCATGGAGGTCAGAAGAGGGAATCAGGTCTCTAGGAATGGGAGTTACAGATGGTTGTAAGCCACCATTTGGGTGCTGGTAACCAAACCCAGCTCCTCTGCAAAAGCAGCCAGTGCTCCTACCTGCTGAGCCATCTCTCTAGGCAACTTTTCTACTTTTTAAATCAGGAAAACTGTCAGGCATGGCAGTTCGGCCAACTGAATCACAGCCATCCAACCCTTCCCCCATGCCCTGCCGCAATGACTGCTGCCCTGAGCTATGCCGGTGTGGAGGCCACTCAAGGCTGCCACTATCATCCCCATTGTTCCCATGCCTTATGGCACTGTGAGCAATGTCACTGCTGCCCTTCAGGGTTTAGCTAACCAGACAACAGCAAGTGCAGCTTCAGGAACAGGAGACGATGAAGTGGTCACCCTCCTCCATTCCATTTGTTCCCATCATCACAGCCACGGCTGTTATCTAAACATCTGGCCACTGCTCAGGGAGGTTCTGATGCAGCCACAGACACCAGAGGAGGCTTCCAACCAGGAATGAATGCCCTGAAGCACGTTCGTTCTTGTCATGGCTGCCACCCCAATAGCACCTCGCCTCAGTTGGCTTCACTTCAGCCAGGACAGTTTTAGACGAGCAGACCCCACCCAGAGCCGTGTGCAGACACAGTTCTCACTCTAAATGGGTACCATCGCCTCTGAAGCCCATGGGAGCTAGTCTACATGCATGACAGGTTTATATAAGCAGCTCTGGTCTCACACTCCTCACACCCTTTTCCTATGCATCGCCACACTATGTGCTACAGCTCAGTTCTCAATAAACCCTCTGCTATTGTTTTTTTGTTTTTGTTTTTGTTTTTGTTTTTTTTACTATTTTTGGTCTTTACTATAGTGTGATGATTAGCTTTAATTGTCAACTTGACACAGCTTAGAATCACCTGGGAAAAGAGTCTCAGTGAGGAACTGTCTACATTGTGTTGGCCTGAAGGCATGTCTGTGGGAGGTTGTCTTAATTATGTTAATTGATGTGGGAAGATGCATCCCACAGTGGACAGAGTCATTCCA